>JAMKCH010047935.1:0-23130 GCA_023653785.1 Ophioderma brevispina
CATGTCAGCATATACGGGATAAACTTTGATCTTGTAGACGAGGATAGAGGGAATAATGCTGAAATAAATGATGCGTTCAATAAAACAATGGAGAACACTCTATTTCATGACACCGGAGCTCGGCCGTCTTCATCCAGGAATCCGGATACAATTATAGTTGGGTCAATCCCGTGACCGTGGAGAGCAGAGCATCATTTCTCAGTGGATTTGTCTTCTATGAAGGTTAATGAACAAATTTAGCGGGGGTGCCCCTCGTGAAAGTGTGGGCGGAATCCAGGAGGGGGGAAAATTCATAATACAGGGGTCAAAAATAAAAAAATGCTTGGACTGCTGTAAAAAGGTAACCAAAGTTACAAATCCTTGGCCTTGTAACAAGACAAATATTTGTCTTGTTACAAGGATTAAAAAAGGTATAGTTTTTACTACTTACAACTTATGGTTATGGAGATATAACACAAAAATCGTCAAATATCAAAGGTCATCACGAAAGGTTAAATCTTAAATATTGCTCCGATTTCTTCAAAAATGGGCTCAAATTGTTCATCTTTTCTCAGAGACTGCAAAAAAAAAACCAGTTTGCACCGTCTAACATATTTTTAAAATTCGGAGATCAATAGAGGTCAATGGGGTTGACCTTGTTTGTCATTTATCTCGATAAACAAATACAAATGAGAGTATCAACTACTTTTGCTGCAATCCCTGTGGAAAGGTTAACAATTCGAGACCATTTGTAAAGAAATCGGTGCATTATTAAAGATTTAACCTTTGGTGATGACCTTTGACATTTGACGAATTTTGTCTTATACTTCGGTAACCATACCTTGTAGGCAGTACAACCTATACCTTGTTTAATCCTTGTAACAAGAAGAACACTTTGGTTACCTTTTTACAGCAATCCAAGCATTTTTCATTTTTGAACCCTGTATTATGAATTTTTCCCCTCCTGGGTTCCGCCCACACTTTCTCGAGGGGCACCCCCGCTAAATTTGTTCATTAACCTTCATAGGAGACAAATCCACTGAGAAATGATGCTCTGCTCTCCACGGTCACGGAATTGCTCTAAATGACTCAAATACAATGCAAATAATCCAATTTCAATCCAACTTGGATCTTAGGATCCTCCTTTGAAAACCTCATTATGAAGATCAATGTCAGTAGTTGTAGGTGCATAGGTCAATGGTCAAAGGTTATACAGGCCTTTGTATAAATTCTTAGTTCAATTTCCCTTTATATCACCCCACCCCATCTCTCCCATAGGGTAAATGCCAATACATTTGTTTTGGGTGCCCCCTTTCTTCGGTGAGGGGAAATTAAGATGTGTTGAGAGCAATAGTCATTTAAAGTTATAAGAGTCAAATAATTTAGGCATTTCATTATCAAGCCTCATTTGTATGTACGTTTATTATTATGCCCGTAGAAGATTCAGACCTATGGGTCAAATGTAATTTACTAGCTAATATACAAATACAAGCTAAAACAGTCGGGCAAGGAGACATGCAAATTTTACTTGCCTTATTTTTTTAATATGGGTTACAATTTACACAAAAGGAGAAAGGGGCATTTGAAATTGACTCCGTTTTAGTTGGGTCATTTGGAGCAATTCCGTGACCGTGGAATGCAGAGCATCATTTCTCAGTGGATTTGAACCCTATTGATCTCCAAATTTTAAAATATGTCAGACAGTGCAAACTATTTTTGTTGCAGTCTTTGAGGAAAGATTTGAGCCCATTTTTTAAAGAAATCAGAGCAATATTAAAGATTTAACTTTTGATTATGACCTTTGACACTTGACGATTTTTGTCTCATATCCATTACCATACGTACAAATTATGCCTTTTTTAATCCTTGTAACAAGACGAACACTTTGGTTACCTTTTTACAGCAATCCAAGCATTTTCATTTTTGACCCCTGTATTATGAATTCCCCCCCCCCCTCCTGGATTCCGCCCAAACTTTCACGAGGGGCACCCTGCTAAATTTGCTCATTAACCTCCACAGAAGACAAATCCACTGAGAAATGATGCTCTGCTCTCTATTTATAACCTCGGAAACAGAATGTATATCTCAAAATTCCAGATTAAAACAGCAGCATCATTACAACTGATAACTAAAGATCGATTGTCAAAATTAAAATTGATTAATTTAGATTCATAAACGTTTATTATGAGGGAAGAAATGTGACAAAAATCATGCATTGCTTATTGTAATTGCATGGTGCGTATCTTAACGAGATAAATTATCGTTGATTAGAGGAAGGCCTTTTATTCTTTTCTGTTATGTTTTATCATTTTGACGAATTTTGCAAGTTCTTATAATAAGTTTCCGTTTGCTTTTACTATTTTAACGCATCTTACTGTCTTCTCTCGCTTCATTTCATTTGACGTAAGTTCTCCAGTAAGTCCGCTCTGCATTTTAAACTTATTAATTTAGAATCAGCCAGTATAACGAATGTTTATATACAAACAATGCTGTTACCCTTAAACTGCTTTTTAAATGTTAGTGAAACCACTGAAGTATTAATAAATATACCCTGAAAACGGAAGATCTGTTTCCATCTGTTTATACATTTGCCAGTGCCCTTGTCTGTGCAACGTAAACTAAAGCCTGCTGTCCATATCACTTGTGAGCGGGATATTGTATTAACATGAGCATAATGATGATGTAGTACATATATATTTACAAAAGCAGTGGCTGGATACATTTTATTAAAGGGATATGAAGTCTGGGCGGAATTTCATCGTTTTAGACTAATAAAGCGATTAAGAAACCCGACTATTAGTTTAAAATCATATCTTTAACTATTTTTGCCGACCATGAAAAGTTGATCATAGTCGGTGTGTTGCGAAATTGCTATGTTTGTAAACTGAATGCACTGTATAGCAATTCTTTTGGGTGTTGTGTACTGGACTTTCGGATTGTAAGTCCTGAACTTCCCACTGATCGAGCTATGCTTCAATTAACAATTTCGTATTGGCATTTATAGCACAAAAACTCTCCAATATCAACGGCCTACAACGATAGACGCATTCAAGTACTACAAAACATTCACCTGTCAATGATCCCTGTGAGCTCCTGTGCAATCGCTAAACATGGATCAATTGACAGCTGAATGTATTGTAGTCCTGGAATGTATGCATCTTGTCCACCAACATGTCTGGTGACTGACGTCATATTGAATACGGTTATTGGTGCACACTCTCAATAATGGTGACGGTCAACGGTCAACATAAACAAAGGGGATTGTTTAGACTTATTGTAGATCGCTGTAGAGCGTAATGAAATAGCTTGAAATTAGAAATACGCTGCGATTTAAAATTGCACATTTATGTGAAAACATTTTGAACAGTTGTAAACCGATGAAAATGTGTGTTGTTTTGTTACAGACCCTAATGTTGCGCAATGCATGATTTATTTTCAATACCCACGTTTCACTCCTTTCTACCAAGTGATATGCTATCAGATCAATATCTGACTACAAGCCAGAAGTATAATGTCCGGATGCTTTTTAATTTTGTCAACAAAACATGCTAGGATCACACTCCTAAGTTATGTTCAGGGTTATCAAACCACCTTAAGATGCCTTCAACTCTTGCTGTTTTTACCGTTTTTACAGAATGTAACATCCAAATTGTTTTCAAATTTGTGGAAGTGATTTCAGTAAGGGTGCATTTCATTGTTTCTGAATATTTTGTATGCCATTGTGTTCCTTTAAAAAAAAAAACATGTTTGAGCGGTCTTTTTTTTAAATAAACATATTGAAGCAGCTTTGCTTTGCGCAAAGAGCTAGTTACAGCAAATTCCTGAAAAGTTACTGATTGAGTCTTTTGGAAAATATTTCTAAATAATTAAAAGTTGCATTTTTTCCCAAATTCACAAATGTAATTATAAAGGTGTCATGAAATGGTACGCAATATTTATTCTAAAAGTTTTAAGTTTCCCATCAGCCATCAGGCATTATTTTTTATGTACTTTGAGTTTCACAAGTTCGGGGCCAAGAAATTTAGTCATGTGCACAAATTCTCAGCAAATAAATGGCCTATGATGTTTAGCATTGTGTGGAGGTCCGGGGGCATGGATTAACATGATTAAGGTAATGAGAAATTAAGTTTTCCGAGTACTTGGAAGGACGGGGTTGACACCACTAACTTTGCAGCCGTAAGGATAAAAATCTTGGGTGGACTATTTTCTTACATGGCATGTCATATTAAGAAAGTGGTTGAATTTCATGATTGACATTGTAGATTGGTATGTTTTCTCAAAGTAAATGGTATTAGAACAATAATTTTGAGGTAATGGTAAGATTCAAGTGGTGATTCGTAACTAAAAAAATTCTGGCCACCATATGTTGAAATTTTTTGTCATTTTGGCTTGTACTTTGGTGAGATATTAACTGATATTGTTGTATTTCCTCTGTGAGAGTTTTAAATTTGAAAGAAGCATGCTCAAAGTTGCCAAATTTTCCATATGGTATTGTGTATAAGTGAGTTAATGGTGTATAAGCTGACGTATCTGTCAAACTATTGTAGGATGCTGAAACCGTATCTTCTAAAACAGTCGACAGAAAATAGTGAATAACTTGTAAAATCATTTTCCTTGACGTCAAAATATCATGAGGTTAGTGTGCACGTATTTCTTTTCATCTGGTATTTATTATCAAGAAAAATGATTGAATATTTCTCTTGATACAGCTTCTTTGTAAAAGTATGTCGCTACTCGCGAACCAGTTTTACCGATTTGGGGAAAAGTAAGTCTGATACACCATATTACATATCATAGAGTGCATATATCAACCCACACGTAGCGGAAGAAATAGAACCACTGGCTTCCGAAATCTACTATGCAACCACAATAACAACTGCGGAGACCAGTGGTTTCACTTCTGTTCTATTCTATACTTAGTATGGGAAGTTGCGGCGATGTAATGGAGTTCAGGCACAACCGATCGTAACTGGTCACAACCGATCGTAACCCGCCATTTTAGCTAGTTATTATCTAAAAGTAACAATGGTGGTATCATCGGAAAGCCTATCGGCATTTTGTAATATTACATGCTCAATATGTCATATATCTAAGCAGGTGTATAAATAAGCCTAACTTTAACATTTTTAAAAATAATGTTAAAATTTGAAAAAGAGGTTGAAAAAACATATTGCATTCTGTAATGACAAACTCTAATGGACTGAGAAATGGAATGTTATTCAACTGTAATCCTTTTTGTATATGGCTCTCCATCAATAGTACATATCTCCATCAACATAACCAATTTTTAAATTGATTTTTTTTTCTGTAAAAGTGTTTTTTGTCTTTCTTATTCGTAAGTTTGTATGTCCGGGTATCTTTATGTATTATATATGTTTGATTGGTAAAATTTTGCGTTGTGAACTGTAAAACCGTATGTTTGATCTGTCTTGTGGTACATAATAAAGTCAGTTTGACAAAAAAAATCATCGGAAAGCTTATATCATTAGCTTCAATTTGCTGCAAAGATGTCTGAGTTAGGAAGGAAGGTAAAATGGCTGGTATCAAGAGCTCAGCAGCCATAGTGAGGGTGAGAACCAAGAAGACCGGAGTCATGTTAGTGTCAGCACTGGGTACCAACAAGCAGATGGAGATAGAACTAGGTGGGAAGGTGCTGAAGCAGGTTGATACTTTCAAGTATCTGGGAAGTTGGATTGAGAAGAGTGGAGGGTTGGAAAAGGAAATACAGGATAGATTACAGAGTGTTAGCGGTCCATGGCAAAAATGTGTGGAGTAGTTATTATGAACAAGTGTATACCCTTGAAATTTAAGAGCCTCATTTATAAGTCCAATGTGAGACCAGCATTACTATGGTCCTGAAGCCTGATTAGTGAAAGAAGCCCACATAAGAAGATTGGAGACAGTGGAAATGAAGTACCTTAGAGCTTCTAGGGGGTCTCCCTGTTTGACCACATGAGAAATGATGATATCAGGCAGGAGATGGGTGTAATAGTAATCGGGGAGAGCGTGCAAGAATCTCGCCTGAGCTGAGATGTATGGTTATGTACAGAGGAGGAGGATCAGAGTCTAGTGAGGTGTGCAATGAGATGAAGGCGGATGGGATAAGACGAAGAGGAAGCCCAAAGAAGAGATGGAAGGACATCAAAGAAGATGGAAAGCAGGTAGACCTGAGTGGGGTCAAACTGGACAGGAAACCATGGCATGCTATGACGAGGCGACCAGTCCCGGATATGGGATGAGGGTTCCATGAAGAAGGTATTTCCCATCGGTTAGATATAAACCAAGTTGCATTCTTTTGAATCAATTAGTCAGTTTTATCCACTAACCCACGGATTACCATTTAAATTTATGGCGACCAACGAAGCAAATGATTGCCCGAAATGATGACAAGGGTATTTATGTTAAGCCAGTGATAATGGTAAAATTTAATTCAAACAACATTTAGTGGGCATCAATGGCAAATTGAGACTGCATTCTGTGGGTTTAAATATCACCTCATTTATTCTGCACTCAATATATAGTCCGATTTCCTCCTGGACATTGGTTTGCTTCGCTAATCGATGTTCATTTAATGTGAATTCGTGGAGAGAGCGTAAAATAGTAGCTCTGTCTATACTTTATTATTATATAAATAATTTTGCGGCAATTAAATCTAAAAAAAAATACCTTGATACAACAAACATGACAAATGTAGAGATATGTTACCTAAATATGCAAAATGGCAAAATGACGGACACAATCAGGGAGAGGGTCCACTTACAGCTATTTACTCGCCTTGTATATTCCACGTCAAATATCATCCTTTGGTGGCATGATCCCAAAATATTTTGGATCATAAAGTGTACAGCGATTCCTATGTTAAAGCAGAGTCAAAGCAACCACGGAATCAGATATGTCCATGTTAAATGATTGGCCAATGTCGTATCTAACATAAAATGCAGCAAATTACCAAAATGGTTCATATTTGGGACAAAATAGTCAGAATAAACATGTATACCTGGCAAAAGGGGCCAGCAGATCAGTAGAGTCTGGGAAGAATCTGGGAAGAATATTATTATTCCTACGTAGAGCGATTCTTGATTATATCACTGAGGACATAAATAGGCGCATTGTTTTCACTATTGACCAGTGTGTGAGGCTGGATGTACCTATTCATGAAATAATTAACGTTTTCTGACTCAATATTTTTTCTCGATTTGACTTGCTTCATCGCATTTTGGTTTTCGTTCTAATCGTAGCTAGTTCATTTATGGCTCTCATACGTGCTCACGACAAAATTGTTTCCTCACTTGATGACAGATAACGCAATCTTGGTATCCTCCTGGATCTCTCCAAGGCTTTTGACACGATTAACCATGATATCTCCTTCTCAAAGCTTGCCCATTTGCAGTGTTCGTGCGACCGTATAATGCTTTGGGTGGTTCAAGAGCATCTTACTGATTTCAGTTAGTTCAATATAATCTTCACAGGTCTACTAATTGAACTACGAATTTTGGAGTTCCCCGGGGTTTCGTCTTAACGCCTCCTATTTTTTATATGTTAATGATATTGTTTTTTCTATATACTTCTCGTTTGTTTTATATTGAATGATACCAACTACTATCATCAAATACAAGTTCTCATCTCATCAACCCTGTTTGTCCAACCTGACTATCCCACAATTTTCTATCGATTTAACAGTAAAAATAAACTCTCACTATATCACCTACTTCTACATTCGCTTAACCAAGCAGCCTACGCGCTAACATACCCAATGAAATTTCAAATGGAAATGCCCCACATACAGTTCCTTGTGTACTCTTTTTGATTCTGTGACATGGTGTGAGCACTACACCTACATCTGTTTCCAAGTATTCTTTTTTCGACTTAAATAGACCCGTCCACTTTTAACTTTATAATGGTTTAAAAAACAAATGTCCTCTTCAATAGAACGGTATTGGTGGAAGATCAAAAAGTGATATGTATAACTACCTACGCCATTTACTAGCTCAATATGAATTGTACCCGCATTTATTAAATTATTTTGCTTATCCATGAGGCATTTGCGTACATATTGATTTAATAATGTTATTATTTGCATGCATGTATTTGTTAAAATTCTATAAACTGATAATCGTATTGCCAACAGATCTGGTCCCCTTCCCGTCGGTCTTATTCTGGACACTGTAGCTATGTTAACTCCAGTGTCATTGTCTTTGCACATTGTCACGTTTTTTTTTCCATCGAAGCAGGTATAAAGTGGGAGTGGATAAAAGCCACAACATTGCAAGTTACCTAGCATATGTGCAGCACGCATATGATTGGCAGAATATCACAGTCATGATACAGAGTTGGGTGGTATGTCTAATGTACGAGTACAAAGTCCTCTGGTTCCTCCTTATTTTAAGATAGGACAGGTATAATGGCCCCCCCTACCTAGGAAATTCGTGTACGTTTTATAATCAGCTAGAACCAAAATTTTGCTTGGATGACAGCCTACCCATCACATGGATACTTCTCAGTCATAAGTATACTTATAAATCAAATGCTCATCAGCTCATCTTTTTAAAGTATTGATTGCTTAAAGCTCTACAATCCTAATCGTTATTTAAACATTAGAAGAAAAAAGTTTGATAAAAAATAAACTTTAAGATGAATATTGGTAACATTTCCATAAGTTTATTTGAGGGCACTCTCGCGCCTCCTTCATGTTGTTTTAGCCTTGTTGTTTCAGTCATCATTTGTATAGAAATGGATCAATATATTCGTCAATTTTTATAACTAGTCAAAAAATATAATATTCCGAACAATAAAGGGACATAATGGCAATGACAATTGACATAATGACAGGACCCTTCTGAATCACTTCCACTATTTTGAAACAATGTGGATGTTTACATTCTGTAAAAACCTTAAAACAAGACAGTTCCAGGGAGGGGGTGGCAGTTTTGTGGCAATTTCTGGAACAAGGAGGCGACTTACTGCCAGCATGTACCAAACTTGAAAAGCATGTTGTCATCAGCTTACAGACCATTCTGTATTTGTATGATGTGCTATCCGGCTAATCCCTCTTTCACTTGCAGGATCATATCTCACACGCCTAAATACAATACCTGAAACCAGGTCTGATGCTTTTGATTGTGTCGCAAACATCTATATACATTGTACATCTTTCAGGGATGTAAACCACCTTGCTTTCGTTCCAGAATTGCCACAACTGCGCCCCCCCCCCGGAACTCTTCCTGTTTTTTACTGTTTTTTACAGTATGTAAACATCCAAATTGTTTGCAACTCGTGGAAGTGATTTCAGTAAAGTCCTTTTCATTATGTCAAAAAAAATTCATGCCATTATTCCCTTTAAAATTCTTTCAGAACAAAACGAAACAGGGACTTCATAACAATAATTATATATTATTGGGCCCACATAATTTATTTCATATGTTTATTTCCCTTTGAATACAAACAGGTCTTGAAAATGGAAAAACCCATGCATGCGGAAGTTGTAGTAGTATTTTTTTTAAATCAAATAAATCATTGTTGGTATCCGGAAATTCTTATTAACACAACGAAACTTACATCTCTTTAAGTTATTTATTTAATTGCGAAATCGCATCTTCAAATGTAACAGCAGCTCCATCTGATTGTTGTTCGCCACGTGTAAGGATATGTGATCGCTGTTTTTTTGCAAATGGTTTCACTTTCTAACTTTCTAATGTTCCCGTTAAATACTGAGAAAATCACTTTCATTATTCAAACGAATCAAGACCCACACGTCATAAGTCTCACTGTCAAAATAACCCTGTTCACCAGAAGCTTTTAGTATGTAGTACCAAAAGACTGCGGAATGATCCAAGGAAAAATACACAACCTATTCACTCAGGGTTTATCGCAGTATCAACAAGCACTCAATGTATGTTGTTGAAGTTTGACTTTTTCGACAACTTACAGCAATGGCAAGGGAAGTGTTTTGAACGCCTTCAGATAGGCCTTGCTGATTGGCTACAAAGAAGGCTCTATGGTTTATGGAGCCAATCAACGCCATGGTAAGAAATAGTAGTAATGCTGAAGACTGAAAAGATTAGGGATATTTAGAAATCCATCTCAGTTGGTCATAAAACCCCTCCTGGGGAAACACATTCAATTCTGATCTTTCCAAACCACAGTATCGATATCTTGAAGTCTGTACCTAAGTTTCAGGGTTGCATTTACTTTGTTGACATCTATATAAAACCAATTCTAAACTGGGGAAATGAAGACGTTTAGCACATGCATTTACTTGGTATTCTTAAAACTACAAGTGAAGCCAAATTATTTGGATTTCTACCAAACTAGAAAAGAACTACTCTTTTCCCCATTCAAGTTAAAACATTTTGATTTATAATGTCCTTTTCAAATTTTATGGACCCTCAACGAAAGGGAGGGTTTGATCAGGGAGGGTTGATTTTATAATGTACCTTTGCAAATTATCAAATTATAACCCTCCAACGATCAGGGAGGGTTGATTTTATAATGTCCTTTTCAAATTATGACCCCCAACGGACAGGGTAGATTTGGGGGACCGCTTTTATTGATCATAATGAACATTGTTTTTGAGCATTAGCAAATCACAAAAAATCTAATTTATCACATCCGCCAAAACAAAATGCGTTACCTTGTGCAGCTGTACAGTACAAAGCAACGTACAAGCAGTCAATGGACAAAAGACTGCACTACTAAGCTAACTTAGGCAGTTAACACCGAGAAAGGTTAGCTGGAATCAAACTCTTGATCAAGCAGTGTTTATGCTTGAACAATGGTGGAAATTTCGAACCTAATGACGTTCATGGAAATGACGTGCTGACGCAAAGGCTTGCCTAACCTGTCCAGTACTGCTTAATTGCGTGTTTATTTTGTGTAAATAGTAAACGGTTAAGTTGCAGCGAAACTTGAGCGAAGACATTCGTTTTTTGGGGTCACACTATCAATTGCTAGCCTTACACCCTTTTATAAATATCTTTTTGAGTGTATGATACACAATGTGATATAGATCGATTCAGATTGCTTTGTTAATTTTGCGATAACTTAATAAATGCTAGAACCGTTAATGGGGATTTCGCTTCGTAGTAGTCTAAAAATAGCGCAATCTATAGATACAGGTTAGGTCTGCAACGGGTTGTGATTTTCATGAGATCAGCGAAGTGTAATAGAAGGGAGCCGTTCAATCTTGTATGCAATTAGCACTTGAGCCTTACGAATCGCGCAAAGTAACTGAGTTACAGAGCTCCGACTCCTAAACTTCCACAAATTTGGACTATTATCTCTGGTTAAAATTGGCAAGAAACAAAGACAAAGCGCAAAGTGAAGTCAAAACGAGAGAACAACCAAGGAAGAGTCCCGTCAGAACGAATATCAGATGAAACACCGCAAAGTAAGAGAAATTGTTAAAAATATTTTAAATAATAAAAGTCTCTCTCTTCTCTTTCTTCTCTCTCTCTCTCTATATATATGCTATCTCTATTTGAGCGAAATTTTCATGTCGTTAAAGGAACCACAAATTTCTCACATTGTTTTTTCTCACAATATGGAATTCCATATGTATTGCTTGTAGATTACTATTTAATTATATAAGTTTCTGGGACCGTTTTCATTTTTGAACGTGCTCGCTGGTTTCCAGGCGCGTCGTCCTGACGCCATGGACCACCCCCGTTTTTGTTCTTTATTCAGTGACGTTTGTTATTTCGTTCTTCTTACATCCCGCACGCACGCCTCCCTACACCTCACATTCCTGGAAGAGTAGAACAAGCCATTGGGGGCGGGGGGGCAGGGTGCGGGCAGGAGAGAGAGAGGAGAGGAGAGAGCGAGAGCTATATATATAGATATATATATATTATATATATATATAGATATAGAATACTATATATATATCTATATATCTTATATATATATGTCGTAAGATATTCAGGTTGGTTGAATACAGTGCTGGTATTGAAACTTGGTTATTTATCACAACGTTTCGGGCACTAAACACCCTTTTCAAGTGTGACAAGATGCAATGAGTAAAATATACAGGCAAGAAAGCAAGCAAAGAAATTCATTACAACATAAAAGGAACATGGAAACCAAAAAAATAAAAATATTACTATAATATCCTTTATTGTTGCGATTTCCCTTCTTCCTTAACTGCCTTAATGCATCGGCTCATATCTATTCTCCCACGTTCCCTCCCAATCGCCCCTTCCTTGCCATTGTGACTCAGCTTTACACTTCTTGCGATTATTACTATCTCTTCTTTCTACCGGTTACCCATCTCGCCTCCACATCTCAGTGCTCTACCCCCGCAGTACCTATCCCTCTTCTTTGCTGCACATATCTCCGCCACTTTCCCTTACTACTTCCCCCTCCTGACCTTACCCCACTGCTCCCATCCCTCCTCCCTTCTACCTTTCTATTATATATATATATATATATATATAACACTTGGCATTATGCACGTGATCAATGACTACTAGTATATAACAGTTTGGATATCTTTTAACATATATGATATAAAAATTTTGTTTTATTGTTATATTTAACACACTGGGAAATTCACAAGCAATACATACAGGATTAGTAAATGCCGTTTAATAATTATCTAATTCGAGAATGTGTGTTTTTTTTTAGAAAAAGCACTCTTGGAAAATTGTCACATACCACTTCCACCAACGCTTCTTCTGTGGTGCAGTACAGCTCAATCGGAAGGCAACGGGAACGGGACTCAGGCAAAACAGCATGCTGGCGCACAACCACCCAGAAGGTGAAATATATATTTTTATTTGATATTATTTTCTTTATTGAACACAGGGACACAACAAATATACCACAAACTTGATCTATCGCGATTAATTGAGAGATTCGCATAGGCCAGAAAATACTATTTTATAACGATGGCCACCCCTGTTTTGTGGTTACATTGAACTATGTTTACAAATTGCAAGTAAAAACACAGCTCATCTTAAGTATGGGTTTAGTGATTCCATTTGAATATTTCTGATTTTGGTATAGGTAGCCCCATATTTAAATTAGCAAATAAACTTAAACACACCTTATTTTAATAAATGTTTTTAAATGAGAGGCATTTGTCAGAATATGTTATCGGTTCAGTCAATATCTGAAAATAAATTAAGTAAAAGTATATTCACCCAGGGAATATGTATATGCATTACACAGGAAAATACTGATAGGCGCGGCTATTTTAAGCGTTTTTATAACTTCGTGCATACTTTGTAGAAAGGTTTAAATACTAGTTAGTTCGCACCTTCGTACCCTATTGTAAATAACCCAAGAATTGGTGGATGTGAGAAGTTAGATGGCTTCAGGGGCTTCTGTGCTGGCAACCTTCTTTCGTCTCCATGTTGGGTATATGTTTCTAATCCACCCGGCGTTGTTTAACAAAAAGGTAAGCCAACATGATTGGTTACATTTTTAGTTATTTTTGTTGTTTGTGGATAAGTTTGAAGATAAGTAGCCATATACAATCCCGTACGTGGCCAATTATTCGAGCAGGCCTCACTTCTCATGTTGATTCATTTTCCTGCGATATTTTTCAGTCAAATTAATTCCTTTTATAAAAAATAAACATTGTCGTATCTCTTTATCTTTTAAGTTTTTCATCAATTCATTAGTGCAACGAAGAGATTTTGAGGCTCCCCCAAATATTGTGTCATAATAGTCATTTCATAGAGATATACCTCACTATCGGTTGTCTTCCCTTGTATTTTTTGGTTAGCAATGGATAAAAGAGAGAAAAAGGTGATTTTTGATGGCTTTCCTTTCAATATAAACTTGGCTGAATTTTTGTATTTGCTCCTATACTCAATTTAGAATTTTCACACATTTTTTGTTTACCAAGAAACATTTCTCCACGCAGATGTGGATATTTTTTTTTTTATGGAAAGCTTTACTTTCGGGCAACAATCAGTACTTTGATTTTTTGGGGGGGCATATTATATTTTGAAATCTTTCGTATAGAACATTTTTATTGAAATTCTTGTTAATTTTGTTCAACTTTTTGTCTCGCGCCATGTTCCCGGGGGTTTCCGTCTGACACTAGCTTGACGGCGATTTATTGTTGGCGGTTGGTGTGTCGTTCCAGTCTCGTCAGCAGATTAAAGAACAAGACCAATGTGGATGATACCAGATGGAAGACTGTCAAATTCCACATCTTTGACGCACCTAACATCAGTGGAACATTTTGAGAACCGAATCAACACCATTGCTCAGTATTCAATAAAATTAGTGAGTTTCTTTAAAAGAAATCTCAAGTAATTTAGGCATTGATCTCTTGGCGAATCCTCACAAATCAATTAATGAGATATACTCACCGAACCATAACGGAGTTCTGAGGATATATATAAGTGTTTCACAGAATATGGAGAACCTTGACTAATTTCCACTAAATATTCGCAGATGTTTTCGATTATTAAAATTTCCTATTCCTGTTATCCTTTTTAGAGTTAATTTTGTGTTTCTTTGTCAAAGAGATACTTAACTTTGATTTTTATTAACAAAACCGGCACATTTGCAGTCAATGTTTGTTGAAGGTAATACTATGAATCAAATGTTTGCTTGGTAATTTTACCAACTATTTAAATTACTATGGAAAAGCGAATATTCAAGGGTAAAGAGTTAGCAACTAATAAATTTAACAATGTTGTGGTCTTCGGTGAAGCGCCGTTTTCACACTTTAGCTTTTGGACCCGAGTTTGAAACTGTGAAAATTAGCTTAGCAAGTATGATCGAGAACCCGTTACCCCCATAAGTTTGTTTATCCTGTGGCAATTGCTGTTGGTATATAAAGTACACGTCAGTTATGGTAAATTGTTTTTCATACCAAAACAACAGTGCCGCCAAATGCAGTGGTATTGAGCCACACCAAGTGTCGCAACAGATGCGCATATGGAGGAAGAGTTGAAAGAAGGTGAAGGTCTGGAGGTGAAGGGTTGGATTAGAAAACCGGTATCGCTTTGAGAGTGCCGCTTCAATAATCTGTGAAATTAAGACATCCATGGACCAGATAGTACAACAACATCAACTCACAAATATGGGATTTTTTCATACATAATAAAAACATTTTGAGAATTTGTCTTGTCTATATTTGACGGTAGATCAGACACCACCCCAAATAGGCTAATTTTACCGATTTCCCTCCTAGACACAAAATTCCTTCCCTTGGGATTTTAATAGCTATTTTCAAATTTGACTGCAAAATTGTTCACTTTCCGAAATTGGGTGTCGAAGGACTCTAATATATAATATTTCATGCCGACGTGCTGTTTTTCCAAATAATATGCTTTCAACTTGTTTAATATATCGTCTTCTAAACTGGATTACTACACATCATCAGCCACATTAAAAAGAAAAACCTATGGGCATTTGACATTGGTAACGATTAATGTGCATTTTTTCCAATATAATGACTTTTCACATTGTTTGAGTCGTCTTCTAAACTAAATTCTAAAACTGTGGTTTAACACACAATCAGACATTCAAAAAGAAAAACAGATGGCATTGATAATTGTCACAGATGAATCGTAACCAAATTGTAATTTATTCTTTTACATTGACCACAGACAACAAAGGTTTCACATGTTGAAATAATCATTAAAGAGGGCAGCGCTTTAGCCTTTTTGAATGTATTATCCGGGCAAAATAAAGCCTGATTTTCATTATGTACTTCATGGCATATGATTATCGAGGGTTGGTTTAACCTTTTTTAACTTTTTTAGGTGTTATTATTTTTGGCTGTATTCCATAAACAAAATGGGCCACTTAAATAATTATGTCTTTATATACAGTGTTTACTTTTAGGCCAGGTCATCGGATACAAGCAATGATCAGGCAACCAATTCCACAGAGTGTTTGCCTGCACGTGGTTAATGAATGTGGCCAAATTATCATGTATGGAAGTGTGTAAGTTTTGTATCGTAAAAGATCATCAAAAGGTCTATTTTTTAATTTAATAAGGATTTATTTGTTTAACCAAACAACATCAATATTTATACCAATAGCACTGAATCCCCACAATCTTGAGTCTACACCACCTCACCACCCACACTCACGTTTTAAGGTCCAATGAGTGATACTATGCATATGTGTAGTCCAACACATATCTTTCCATCTTCCCTGTTCAATTTTGCACCCCCATTATTGAGTGTGTATCTCATTTCTTTTATTTTCATTCACATGATCAAGAAGTGCAGATTTTGTCCGGATTTTGTGTTATACACACCTACGTGCCCTACTCCACTAAAGGTTTGAAACATATTTGTATATACCTCTTTCAAAAGTTTTCCCTAGACGCTTATACAATAATGATAGTTTTTGATGAATTTGGATTTCAGACTTTCAGATACAAAAGAAATAAGCCTCCTAAGAAAGGAATATTATCACATACCGGTTCCAGGAACTTACAAAGGACGGAGTTCCAAGATTCCCTGCCTATGTTGGTAAGATCTAATCATTCAAATTGGATTTAAAATTTCAATCTTTTTGACTGTAGTTAGGGGCATATCTTAATAAAATGATGAGGGCATATTTCAATCATTTATTCTGAATGGTCAGTCTTTCAATATTTACCCACCCTTTTGTGTGTAAAACCCCTTTTTAAAAACAGACTGAATTTTCTAACATATCCCTTATTCCCTAATAATGCCATTTTTGCACTTTTTCAAAAAATCAATGAGCGGACCCCTGCCTTTTGTTTACAGGGAAGTGCTCTAGATCTAACAACACCACTAGCCGCTACGCTACCGCTCTAAAACCCCCACGCCGAACCAACCCCCCTACCACGACATAGACACCGCCCGTCCCTTTTCCTTTTTTATCTTCCCGGTTGCTATACACTTTTGCTCCTAGGGACGTAAGGTATAACTAATATTCAAGCTTTTTACCAGTGTCCCAACTGTAGTAAAAAGAGTAAAATTACTATTCTCCAATTAAGAGACGAATTTCATTCCACTTGTACACCAAAATTACTAAATTGGTTTCTTAGTACAACACCAAAATAACTCAACTCGGGCGTGGAAAGAATATATGACACCTAACTGTTTATACCTTGATTTGGGGGAATGATTTCCTAAGATACTAGTTTTTTAGAGCAGGAGCTTAATATCATTGGCCTTATTAAGAATTCGTTTACCCTCCCACTACAGAAAAGGTTGACACTTTGGTAGTTAGTATGGACCCTCTACAATCAATGCTAGGTAGTAGTCCTCCTCAATTGTGGTAGCGAACTTTTTCATAGTGGCATTTAAGTTTACACGGGTCCAAACTTTTAAATGCCCCAATCATGTTGAAATTGTATGCCATAATGTCCATCTAATCATAAGGGAGATTTCAAAAATGTAAGTTTGTACACCTACGACCATTGTTTTTGGATTAATGATGGGGGAAATGACTAAAATGGTAGAAAGGTCAATCTCACTCTGTACAGGGGGTCACTAAAGTTAATCTGATATCTTTTAAATACTTCTTGCCGAGTAAGGGGACTCCCAAAAAGTATAGTTTTGATTATGTTTTAAAGGGTTCCGTACGGAGATAAGGGTCAAAGAAGGTCAACGCCAATTGGATTATGTTTGCTCTATGACCCTATTTGTCGCCTAACATGATAACTATACACACTGACAGATGGTACAAACTATTCTTGTATTTTGACGCAGTAAGCTAGATGGAACAACTTCTTTTCATTTTTTCAACAAAATTGGAGCAGCAACTTAAATGACCTTTTTTACATTTAGCATTTGTACCCTATAATCCAAAACAATGGTCATAGATGGTACAAAATATCCATTTTTGGAATCCTTATGAACAGACGGACAATATGGCTACATTTTCAACATGATTGGCGCATTTAAAAGTTGACCCCTGTGTAAACAACTTAAATTGGTCCCTATTGAAAAAGTGGACACCACAATTTGAGAGTACTACCTATCCAGCGTTGATATAGCGGGTCCATTACTAACTACCAAAGGTGTTCAAACCTTTTCTGCAGTGAGGAGTAAAAGATGATGTTTGACCTGGGTCCTTGCTCCTCCACTATTATATAATAATCCTTGGTAGGTTTGAATTATGGACTCAGTAGAAAAATCTAATCAGAAAATTTAGATCTGGTTACAAATCGCATTGATGCTTCAAAATGAATACATTTTGCTTTGGAATATATAGTTTTGTTTTGCTTTGTTCTTTTTTCCTGTGTAAGTTCTTTTCTTTGTATTTTTTGTTATTATGATATATTAATAAGAAATATATATATATATATATATGTGACTAGATTGAACCATAGGGCGAAAAATCTTAATATCATTAGTCTATAAGAACCTTTCTTATTATGCTAATTAAATTTAATATTCATATCTTTTGTTAGCTAATGAGATTATCTCTCATTGCCATAAATTAATATTCATTCTTTTGACGGAATAAGCGCAAACAAAAGCTCAGGTTAAGGCGAAAGAACATTTCAGCCATAACGTTAAAAGTCTGTTTCTGAATAGCAAATTTCGCCCTAGAGTGGATTATAGTTGATATATATCTATATATATATATATCTATATAAACTA
Source organism: Ophioderma brevispina (assembly GCA_023653785.1). Lineage (NCBI taxonomy): Eukaryota > Metazoa > Echinodermata > Ophiuroidea > Amphilepidida > Ophiodermatidae > Ophioderma > Ophioderma brevispina. The sequence goes on from JAMKCH010047935.1 coordinate 18,534, forward strand.
TATATATATATATATATATATATATGTATGTTTATTTTCATTTTAAAGTTAACAACGTGCTAAATTGTTTTAGGTGACGACCATCCATATCTGGCATTTCGGTATGGCATCATATCTTGTACTCATGTGTTTTTGTATTTTTATATGTTTGTGTCTTGAGGTTTGATATGATATTGGATATAAATGGAATGAATATATCGCTTACAGCCATTGTTTCTTAAATTTTGTACAGGTGTGAGAATGGACATGACAGAGCCAAAGGATGCTATCCTGCCTGTCGTAGTTAGCAACTCAGCAATGTGATGTCAAGACAAAGGCGGCCCATAAGGTGGCAACCTCAAAACGATTACAAAATAAAAAAATTGTGAAAAATGTGTACCTTACCAAAGTACCATTCTACCAGTCGTTCACGGTTAACAGAACCAGATCATCAATTTTAAGGCCAAGGAGATTGAAATAAGGCGTTGATCATGGTTGCCTTACATTCTCCACATTTTGTGGGGGAATTGCATTTTTGCCAAGGAATTGAATGCGTTCAGAGATAAATGTTTGTGGCATGGGGGAGGGGAAGGGGGAAATTGATGTTTGTAGGGGAGGATTCAGATAAATGACTTTAAAGGGAAAGTGCCATTATTATGTAGATCCAATTTTCTGCCTCAGGTACCAAAATGGCCCCTTTAAAATCTAAGTCCATTATGTCAAAAGTGGTTCCATTTTTAAAAATTATTCTTATAGACCTTTCCAATTATCCGCATCTAAACAATCTTTCCATGACTTTACCAGCCAATTGTTTAAACCGCAAAAAAAATGGCTGAATTAAAAATTAATAGTTAATTATGTCCCCAAATAAGGCATTGTAAAAAATAGCCCTATTTTCTTATTAAATGGTATAATAAATGTTTCCCTCACAGATCTAAAAAACACAATCCTACCACAATTACAGTTAGAGCCTGCCAGTTTTGTCTCAAACCACTTTCATCTCCTTGGTTAATCATAATTGCAATTTAGGGAATGGTATCTTGAAGTTCTTTCATAATAGTTATTTATTAATGATGAGTTATATGTACTCTTTTAGAATGAGTACAAGCTCTGGCTTTTATACGTAATTGTGTTGCTGGTGTGTGAAAACAGGAATATGTTGGGGTTGGGGGTAGTTTGTAAGTTTGTAAATGCATGCAATTTTGTAAATATTCTAAGATATTTATAAATAATTACTCTTGCAATGTAGACTTTTATATGGGAATTGAGATTATAGCCACAGTTTAAAAACCTATATATAATTCAAAGGATCGAAGTCAAAAAGTTAGCCCAAGAAGAAGACCCTTTTCCCCTGTAATTCTATTTAAACCCTTTAGATTGGGTTATGCAGGTGGAGATGCTTAAGGACATGATGAACTTTTACACATCTTCAAGAAGGATATCTGGAGTGTGGATTAGGGCCATTCTTCGGTCCCGTTTGTGACCCAAAAAACCGTGATTTTTTACTTTCGCCCAATGATGTTTTGTAACGTAACAAAATCTGTTATTAATTTTGACATTATTTAATAACCTTCAGTCCAAACCTAACAAAAAAATAATGTTCCACTTTTGGTAGATTGGTTATTTTGTCATGGTTGCCCCAAAACGTGTGGTCACGTGTGGCCTTCTGATGGTCACAAATGTGACCGAACTTTAATTGTTCCCCAATGACAAAATAACCAATCAAATGATAGGGTGGATATATTATTTTGGTTAGGCTTAGACTCAAGTTATTATAATGTACAAAATAAAACAGATTGATTATGTGGACCAAAACAGCATGGGTTGAAAGTAAAAAATCGCCGGGTTTTTGGTCACAAACGTGACCGAAGAATGGCCCGTTGTGTTTGTTGGAAAAATCTAAAGCTTAGAATTGGACTGAAATTAAATAAAGTTACAAAAAACTTGAATAATAATAAAATCCTGAAAATCAGAAAAAATCATGAAGAAGAAGACAAACACACCCCTGAGGTATTTGATGGGCTTCTTGTGTGGAAAAGTTAGGCATTAGGTCTCTTTGCTTCTGCAAACCTAAATCTAAAGGTCGTTAGTGACTCTGCTTGAAGGAACAAAGAGCTTGGCCTAAAATCTTGAAATAAAGCAAAATAAAAGTATGAAGAAAATAAGATTAGATTTAACTAATATTGTCTTATACCATTTATAGTTTGTTCTACATAAAAGCAATTTTTTGACATTACAACAAGGAATGGTAATTGTCAATCCTCATCCCCCCTGCAAGGGGCGCTATCACTACACACAGGTGTGACAAAAGTAAGTTTACATTTTGTATATTTAGAATTAAGAAATGTAGGAAAGGTAAATGCTTGTTGTATTGCAAAGGAGGAAGTAGAAACTAAGTTTATCTCATAAAAACAAAATCCCCAAATGCATTTCAAAGCTACCTGTAAATATTTTGTGCACTTTTAGTTGATGCTACATAATTGACATAAGTAGAGAAGTTGTACAAGTGAATTTGGGTTCAGTCTTCAATTTTATTTCCACTACCAATTACCCATTCAATAATATAGCGAGTATTTATAATAAGGCATATCACAATTATAGTAATAAAGTATCGTACAAGCAAAATTTAATATTGAATTATATAGCAATAATATTGAACATTGTGAAGATCTTTTGAGAGAGAATCATAGGAATTAAGAAATAGTTTTAAATATATTTTTTTTGGTGGCAAAAAAAATCATGTGATAACAGGAAGTATTGCAGTTATTAATGATAACAGGGTACCTTACACAACATTGTACCTCTTATTATATTAAGTACTAAAAATACAATTTTACATTTTAATATCAATGTAGTGTCAAAATAAAGTACGTACATGTATAATACTCAAGGATAAGCCCACCTACAGTTTCCCATCCCAATTTAGGATTGCCTATGAGTTTTACATTTGCACTTTTGGGCTTGGTATTCTTAGATTGTTTCACGAAGCTGTGATTGGTGTAGAATTTGGTGTGAATCTAAATTAGAACTATCCAACCAATGGTAAGTTAGAAACTACGTCGGGCTTAGAACCTTAGATGAAATTCAACAAAACTCCTGTACCTCAGCAAGCTACCATAACCACTCGGGTATAAGCCCACCTTCGGGTATATGCCCACCCCCAATTTTTAAAGAAAATACAGGAGCTAGCCACTACACTCGGTATAAGCCCAGGTGGTAATTTAGCATTCAGGGAAACATGTGGCAGGAATTACACAACAAAATCACATTCAAAACTTGGAACTATTTATAGAGCCAGCAATCAAGTAGGGCCATATGAATTTGGGATGGGATGGTTTACTAGAATTGCTTGGAGATGTGAATGTGTGAAAATTGAAACTTTTTATTTAATGTTTTAATATCTGCACAACAAAAGTGTACATAAAATGGTTATCGTAAATAAGATGCCTCTTGAAAGGAATTGCCAATTTGGTATCTGGGACATAGCTTCCAAGTTCGGTAGCCCCTCCCAGGGTATAAGCCCACCCCTATTGTAAGTAAAAATCTTCAGTTTTGGGGGTGGGATGATACCCGAGTGCTTAAGGATACTTGAGTCATTACCTCTTAGGGATCAATCCATATTTACAAGGGGAATTCACAAGATTCAACAAAAACTGTTGAATTCCCCAAAAAGGTTTTTTCTGATTCTCAAGTGTTTCTCTTTAATTTGGCATTCTTTTTTCGTGAAAACAATTATATTCTTGTTTTCTGAAAATAAATGTGTTTCCCCTATTGAGCATTTGCATGGCAGCAATTAGGGAGAGCCTCGAACAGCAAACATTGATGAAATGAAGGATATGCAACTCATCATTGTGGCAGCATTTGCACTTGTTTTCCAAAAATATTACCTTCATAATACTCATAATCACAGGTGGAATATAACTTCCATTAATGGAAATCAGAAAACCCATGCTCTCTTCAAATATGGTGGAAACCCTTATTGAATATTCAACAGATTTACCCTGGTGGTATATTGATTGGTCCCTTGGATTGTTTCTTGTACTTTATGACCTTGATTCTTTCACCAAGAGCAGGTATAGTGTTCTTCCCACAAGCATTTCTGTCATAACTTTTTGCATGGTTGTCACATGAATTAAGTGACAAAAGTGACTAAAGGGTGCTTGTTCCGATCGTCTTGGGACCCCCAACTGATTTAACCAGAAGTATAGGTATAAATTTTGATATCAGATGAAAGGCTGTATTGTTCTCATTGTTGTCCTCAAATTTTCAGTTTTCAAATCCATTTTCATTTCTCAAGACACAAATAAACAAACCGTTTTAGTGGTAACCATCCATATTCGCACATAGTGAGACGGCGTTCACGATGCATTAGCACGGTCTAGCATCAAAACCGCAAGTCTGTTTCCCACGGTACTTAATAGTCAGGGGACAAGTTTCAGGCTCTCAAATCCAAGTAGAGAACATGCTAGACAAAAAAATCGGAAACAAAAACAAACAAACACCTTTAAATTGAAGATTGTAGAAGTGCTATGTTTCACTTGGGTACTTGGCACTATAAACTCATGTGACAACCCGTGCAAAAAATGTATTGAAGAAAATGCATGTGGAAGACCACTAT
>JAMKCH010047936.1:0-31807 GCA_023653785.1 Ophioderma brevispina
ATATCGGCATGTGACTTTGACCCCAAATCTGTGGAACACCCCATTGGAGCATTGGTCAGCGTTTCTTCTAACCAGTCTAGGATTATAGCAATTGATCTGGGGCACCATAAGGAATTTACAGATTTTCAAAGAATGCCCCTTGAATTGGCCCACGTGACCTTGACCCAAATCTTTGAACACCCCATATGGACCTTGGGTCAGCGTTTCTTCAAAACTAACCAATCTAGTGGATTATAACAATTGATGTGTGCACAAGAAAGGAATTTATAGATTTTCAGTGAAATGCCCCTTTATTGGCACACATGACCTTGGACCCAAATCGTGAACACCTATGGACCTTGAGGCAGCGGTTCTTCTAACACGTCTAGTGATTAATACATTTAATATTGTGGCACAAGGAAGGAATTATAGATTTCAAAGAATCCCCTTTAATCGGCCCACGTGTACCTTTGACCCAATCTGTGAAACACCCCACATGGGCCTTGGATCAATGATTATTCTGACCGAGGGCACTCCAATCGCCCAAGTCATTTGGGCACAAGATGCATTATGGCAATTTAACGACAGAGATGAATAGAGAGATAGATAGATTCGCCAATAGCCATAACAATAGCTCTGCATACTAAGTATGCCTGAGCTAAAAAAGCGCTGCCGTGCCCAGGCTCCTTTAAAATGCTAAGCTTTGGTGCAAATTTGAGGTTAAACAGTCAATAAGAGAGTTAGGGTTTGCCTTTTGCCGTGACTTTTAACTGCCGTGGCCTGCCATGTTAAATGCCGTGGCCCTGCCCACGTTAAATGCTAGCTTTGGTGTAAATTTGCATTTTTAGACTATTTTTTAACCCTCAAATTTTCACCAAAGCTTAGCATTTATCGTAGCTTGGCCACGGCAGCCGCTACGTTAATTCGCTAACTTTGGTGTCATTTGAGGGTCTAAATCCCAGTCTAAAAATGAAGACCGGTAGGTTATTTTTTGATGTGCTCTTAGCACGGCAAATACACCTAACGGATTCCAAAGGTCGAGTCCCGGTTTCTGGGTGTTGCCCTCATAATATAATATAATACGTTCTTGGTCCCGAGCCAGGCCCAGCCACTACAGGCCGCTTTTCTGGCGTGGGCAGTACAAGCGGTCCCGCTCATGGACTTGTAGTTTTCCCCAACAGTGACCTATTGATCTTGGGTGATCTCTTGGTAAAGACCAAGGAACCTGTCATGATCCCGTCTTACCGTAATTCACTCTCGTTAATCGCTCACATCAGACAAACCATCCCTCTTATATATATCTGTTCTAGTCCCGGACAGGCCGGCCCCCCCCTCTACAAGGCCGGCTTTTTCTGGTGTGGGCAGTACAATCGGTCCCTGCTCATTGTTCACCCTACAGTGTAACAACTGGATCTAGGTGATTTTACCCTCAGACACACCATCCCTCTATATTCTATATATATACGTTCTGGTCCCGACAGTCCCAGCCAGCTCCAGCCGTGTTTTTTTTACCTCTGCGCATGCTACATTGTTGTACACACCATGTAACGCTACCTGAAAGTGTTCCCCTAGATCAATCCATATTTCGCTCGGCACCAGTAGTTCCCCATTTGAGCTCTCTTCGCGGAATCCGACCTCGTAAAATCACAATCCACTTAGTCCCCAGGCCCCTAGTGGAAACGCCGTCTGCTACAAGACAACATGTTGGCGCAAGCACACTAACCTCTCTGCCCACAACCCCTGCCACACGGCGGAATATTTTTGTTGAAAGCCAATGGAGGCCACGGCTGATGTTTTCCGCCGAGAGGGTAGTGTATTTTGCGCCAACATTTTTTAGGCCCAGCATCCCCGGTGTTTTCCGACTAGTGGGTGATTTTCCCGAAGCGGCTCTCCGCTGGAGATAGCTAAAAATGGACGGGTGCCGTATGCGAATCGATTTTGATCTAGGGACGCTTTCGTAGCGTACTTGGGTTGTGTACAACAATGTAACACGCTCAGAGGTAAAAAAGCCGGCTTAGCGGCTGGGCCTGGCTCGGGGCCAGAACGTAGATATATAAGTGGTGATGTTGAAGAGAAAAAAGGGAGGCGAAAGTCGCATATAGTGGTTTTGAAGATAGCGCACGCTAAAGCCGCGATGCTCTAGAGCGTTTTTAACGCTTTACCCGCAGGAGAAGAGAGAGGTCATTTACCCACGACCGCCTATAAGCGGGCAAAACCGATTTTGAAAAAAAAAGCCCGGTCATTCGGGCCCTGGTTTTTGCAACATACGATAGGGTTGCTGTAAGAGAGGTTCAAACCCCGTATAAGGCGGGGAACATACTCGGTATCGCCGAGGTTCTGAGGCCGGGTCATCCGGCCCATGGTTTTGCGACAAATACTGCCGGATATAACACGGACCATGATGCGATGAATTTGATTAACCGGCGACTGTCGGTCATGCTCAGTCCCCTCGTGGTTATGCCACTGTGTACCATATATCCAATGCTATCCTGTTTCATGCTGAGTCTCCGGCAAGTCACTGGCCTTGGCTGTGACCTTTGACCTGGTGTGTGGACCCTTTGACCTCAACCCCCTCACAAATGAGGATGCATGCTCACACATGACTCAAGTTTGGTTGAAACCCATCAAGTATGCTGATAATTACGCAATATTTGAACTCTTTTTAACAACAACGGACCACAACGTACAACAACAGTGGACAAAAGCCTCATATTTGCAAACCATGTCACAGGCCTGTGTCCACTTTGTAATTGAGCAAGATGCAAGCTCAAGCATCCTCAAACAATATGTGGTCCCGGACTTGCTTAGTGTTCGTCTGCCGTTGCGGTTTGTGAATGAAAGGCCCATATGACCTTTGACCTGAAATGTGACCTTTGACCTTAAATGTACCTTTGACATACCAAAAATGAGGATTTGCAGGTAATATCCATGACCAGTTTGGTGTCCAATTGAACTCCTTTTCAATTCAGGTCATTTACATTTTCAACTTGACCGCACATGACTTTGACCGAACATGGTATTATATTTGACGCTTGTATTGACCTTTGACCTCATCAACAAATGAGGAATCCCACATTGCACCCTTTTATCCATGCTTGGTTTAAATCCATTGAAGTGGGTATTACAGACAAATGTTAACCCTTTTTCCCACAACAGAACCGACATCAACAACAGACATCACAGACTACAACAGTCCCGGCAAGTAAACTGGAGCCCCCACCTCGGTGTGAGGGAGTCTCTGACCCTGTCAGAAAAAAAAAGATCTACAAAGGGATCCACATTATCTTGGAGCCCATCCAGGGAAAACCAAACATAGAACTTTGGACATGTTTCTTAGTAGGTAGGTTTTTGGCGGATTTCTATGATTGGTCAAAAGTTTTAGTATACTTTTTGTTTTTGGTGACTAACCGGTCTTATCGTAGCCCGGTTGTTTCGCGTGTTTTTAGGGTAGGCTTCATGGTTTTTAGGTTTTAAAAAAATACATCGGTCCTCGGACCGCTTGTGTCGCCTGTCGTCGCGGTTAAGTGGGAATATGACTAACATGACCTTTGACTTGATATGTGACCTTTGACCTCAGCAACAAATGAGGGTCCCATGTTGCACCTATGAATCAAGTTTGTTTCCAATTGAACTTCAACTTTTCTTTGAGTCAATTTTAACATTTTCACCTATTTTACAACTTTACCTATGAAACCTTTGACCTTGGCATGTGACCTTTGACCTCATCAACAAAGGAGAGATCCCATGTTGCACCTATGAATCAAGTTTTTGGTTCCAATTGACTTCAACTTTTCATTGAGGTCAATCTCACATTTTCAGCTATTTTACCAACTTGACCTCACATGACCTTTGGACCTTGGCATGTGACCTTTTGACCTATCAAAGTGGGGGATCCATGTTGCACCTGCGACCCAAGTTTGGTTAAATCATCAAAGTATGTGGATATTACATGCAAATGTTAACCCTTTTTCACAACAGACATCAACAGACATCACAGACTCCCACAACAGACAACTACAGTGGACAAAGTGATCCCATTGTTTCTCCGGCCTTAGGCAGGCTACGCAAAAAGTAGGATTTCATATTTGCAATAGCCCCTAATGATATTTTTATTTTTCAGTATTTGTTGACTTAGCACATAGATGACTGATAGGGAACTCCGTTTATTACAAGACAACTTACCACTAGGTAAGGAGAGGTTTTTCAATCATTGTAGCAAGGATATTAAGCTCCGCTACAATGGCGAACACAATCCAATCCACTCTAAGCCCAATAGACATGAATAATGTGGTATCATCATAATGAATACTGAAACTCCCAGAAGTCCAAACATCAAAAGGCTAACGTTTAAGTCCCCGCTAGCTGAAAAACAGGCCGCTCTGGCAGCAGCTGCAGCAGCAGTTGAATCGCAACCTAGTGCATCACCAAAGGTTGTGAAGGAAAAATAAAAGGACCAAGCTATATGAGAAACGGCCTGTCACTGCGGAAAAGCCATCACAGAGCCCTCAGAATACAGCACTTACAGTTCCCTGACGATGAGGACACGTCCTCAAACAAAGACTAAGGAGACTTAGCCTACGCCCCAAATGACAGAGTCGAAGCTATTATTTGGGTTTTTGTTTTTGTTTTTTTGGTTTCTTCAGTCAGATCCTCACCAGGTACACGCATCTCCGAGTAAGAGCATGTGCACTCAGACCGCTAAGTCTCCGAGTAGAGCATGTGCCAATGCAAGCACGCACAGGCAAGCCGTTTCTATGAACCGATTTGCCCAGTCTCCGAACATCTCCACGTTCCAGTGACCAATCATCACGCCAAGGCCGATTCCCTAGTAACGCTCATCTCCGAGAGGCACCATCAGACCGCTAAGTCTCCGAGTAGAGCACATGCTATTGGCCAATCACCACAAGGCAAGGCCGAGTTGTAGTCCTCCGCACGGATCTCCTGCTAGAACCAGCCCAAACCGCCCAAGTAGTTAGACCGAAAACACTAAGGCAAGTTTCTAGCTCTAGTCCAGGCCGAAATGCTATTGCTCTTAGTCAACTTCCAGGTTTCAGACTCACACACTTTCATTCCGATTCCAGAGCAGTGGCGAGATCAGTGACATAGGTAGTGACCGTGAACGTCGGTGACAGTGCCCCAAGTGACAGGGCCCAAAGTGAATAGTTTGGATATGCGATGAGACCACAGCTAGTAGACAGTCTTGATGACGTAGTTCGTCTAATGACCAGGCGAGCTAGCTTCAGATGATGAGATGAAGATGAAGATGACGCGCCGGCCGCACGCCCTAGACAGCCGTCGGCACGTCCCCGGCGGCAGAGGGCCCCACGACCCAAAAAAGAAGGTATTTTTTGCCATACTCAGATAATGAACCGGAGAGGCCCCTCTCCAAATCTACACGGCCGCTATCGACAAGATCAGACGGGGGGTCCCGAAAATATGACCAAAATCACCTACTCTGATTCAAACCAAAGAACCCTTAGCTCCTCATGTCAAGACCTCACGAATGACTCCACTTAGATATTTCTACAAATTCTTTCCATTCATTCTGTTCACTTGGTTGATCAGCAAGTTCACAAATGAAGTAATCCGAAGCTAATGGAAAAACGTGAAAAAGATGACCCCTATATATCAATGAATACAGACACTGCAGAGATTAAGCATTGGTTCGGCATACTCATGAACATGGGCTAATAAAGCTTAGAAATATCTGTGACTATTGGTCGCAGCCACCGGCCGTCAGAAATGCAATTGATGTGTAGAACACCTTGAAGAGGAAACGTTGTTGAGCAAAAATCCAGGTTGCTAAGATTTTTTGCATCGCAGATGACTGGAAACGTTTGTCCGAGGCCACAGCCCAGGAAAAAAATGAAATACGATCAATGCGTCTACGCCATATTGCCTGTTCAATTGTGTGGGAAACGTCCTAGAAATTGCCGGCAAACATGCAATTGCGCGTAGAACTGGCAATAGATGAAGCCATGATACCGTATAAGGGTTTCAAAGCATGAGTTCACAAGGGTTTTCATGCCACTCAAGCCGACCAAAGCCGGATTCAAATTATCCATGGCGAGCTCGCCTCCGTTTACATAATGCAATTTCCCGTACCTCATACTTATCAAAAGCATGCGGACAGTTATTGAATCACTAAAGAGGTAGCGAGCCCTCCTTACAATAGAGGGCCCATATCTTTATGATAATTCTATACCTCCGTACCATTGTGCAACGATCTCCTCAACAATGAAACATACCTTACGGTGCCATCAAGTGGGCTTCGAAGGGGTTGCCTCAAGCCTTAAAAAGAAAACCCCAAATCGTCCGCCTAGCAAAGACTGAGAGAGGGACAATCTACGCAGGCAGAACGCACTCTGCTTTACAGTATGGGAAAACGTAGCATCTTTGACAGTCCTCTCCTCCTTCTCCATGCTTTCCGTTACGCCGACAAACAAAAGAAAATTTAGCTATAGTATGGCGTAGAACATAGGAAAACTCATGAACTCAAAGCCCGCCACCTGTCTTGGGATACACCAGAACCTAGCCGGTGTATAACGAAGTGTCAATTCCGTGCATATCACTCGCTAGCAAGAAAGAATCAAAAATGGTGGACTCAATGTTTATTTTTCCTTGGTTGCATTAGCCGCGTAAACTCCTGGATATGCTTTAAGTTTGTCAAGCCAAATGCTGTTGATCTTTCTAATTCAGACGATCCCGACCCTGTTCAAGCACAGCAAAAAGTAAATGCCCTCGCCATTCAAAATTCCCCCCAGACATAGCCATGGGACTGATAGCCGGCTTCACACAGGGTACCAATTCTAGGCCCCAACCTCCTGGACCTGTAGATCCCAAGCAGTTCGTCACGATTGGTGAAGAAAGCAGATGATAAGTCTACCACGCAAATACTGCCTAGACCACAATATCAAGTCTGAGGGTGACTGTCGATTTCGTTCCTGGTTTGAGTGTGACGTGTGGAGTAGCCCTGTGCCAAAGGAACTGCTTCATCATGTAAGAGCTTACGCATTTTTAAATCATCAAACCAATAACAATTCTCGAAGATCGGCGACCTAATAACTACCCAATAAAAGAAGATAATCATCTTTCTTTTCTGTTGATTTGATTTTGTTTGGTTTCTTTGACATTAGGTATCTCACGAACATGGAGTAGACGAAATTGAACTAGAGTTCGAATATGTGTGATTCGAATCGCCACCTACGGTGACCTTTTAGGTTCAGAGTAATTACATGTTCATTTCCGTTGTTTCTTTAGAAGTAGCGCACCCCGTTCTCATTTCTAGTTCTCTTTTAGTTGTTACTTTCCGAACCCCTGCTCAAATTTTTCAGTTACAATGTTTTTAACATTTTGCATTTTCACAGTAGGCCGCAAAATTACTTTACTCAATCAAACTATTATATTTTGGCTTTCAGTATCTCCTCTTTGCGACCAAGGAAGACCCCATGAGAACGGATTCTACCAGGCGTGAGCGTGCATGTTTTCACCAAGGACTCTTTGAGGCTACTGGGGGGTGATGGCTACCGGTGGTACTTGTGGATGACGCTACAATATTGGGCTGAGGTTGCACCAACTTTGATATTGCGCCTAATTTATAAATGTTATGGTTCAATCCAAAAAGTAGCTAAATATAAGTAATAAGGATAGAGCACATTTAGGAAAAAATTTAATTTTAGTGTTTGGTTTTCTGAAGCCGTTGGCACTGCATGAAACAATGTGGCTTAGCTATCCTTTTTTTGGAACTTTTTGGAACTCGTGTTTTGTTTAGGACTTCTCATGATCATTAAGACAAAAGAACAAATTCACTCAAGAAACAAGAAAAAAATGGCAAAATTTGAAAAACAAGGAATCAACAACGGTATTCATTCTTTGTTGGTGTTTTTGAAAGTTTTTTCAACCTTTATTCTGGTTAAAAAACACACCCCAAAAATAACAAACCTATAGTCACAATCCCTTCCCGCAGTCGCAAGAGACACTAATTGTGTTAAAAGTGAACCCACATTATCCGGAAACGGATACAGATAAAATTAGGAAAAAAGTTAAATGTGGCGGTTTCCGCAAAAGCGCTACCTAGGAGATGGCATTAAGGGGGACCATACCGCTTGCATAAGAAAGTGCCCCGCTTGCCGGTTTTCTGATCGCAGACCACCCGTCGTAGGTGGTTCATTTATGACGCGAGACGAAGGTGCCATTTTGGCGTCAACTGCCGGGGACAGAACGTAACTATAGGGGAGTATGTCTCCCAGCCCGGGCCTATCGGGTGGGGTTTTGCCCGTACCGGCCTGGGGCTTGGTTTTTGGTCTGAGCCTGCTATGTGTTTTTGCGCCAACATTTTTGTAGCGGTGAGACGGGCTTTTTCCCACTATAGTGGATTTTTAACCGCGAGCTGCTCTCTGCTGGAGAGAGCTAAAATGGACGGGTGCCGTATGAGAAATCGGGATTTTGATCTTGGGACGCTTTCGGTAAGCTTACATTATTTGTACAAATGTAACATGCGCAGAAGGTCGAAAAGCGGCCTGTAGCGGCTGGGCCTGGCGCGGGCCCAAGAGACGTATATATATAGACGGTGGTATGTCTTATTGTTGACCGATTCACGAGAGCGAATTACGGTAAGCCGGGAACATGCCCCGGTTCCGTGCTCTTTAGCAAGAGATCACCCAAGATCCAATAGGTACACTGTTGTGTGAAAAATGAAAAGTCCAGAGCTTACCGCTTCCTTGGTCTTTAGCGTAATGTTCTGGTTTGATCCAGGGCCGGCTCGGCCCTTGCCAGTATTTGGCGGCTGATATTTGTAGTGCACTTTGCGCAACTTTTGTTAGGCAGCAGACCCGGTGTTTTTCCCACTAGTGGTGATTTTACCGGGAGCAGCTCTCCGATGGAGAGAGATAAAAATGGACGTGTGCGATGCGAATCTGGATTTTGATCTAGGGACCTTTCCGGTAGCGTTACGTTGGTTGTGTAGAAAAATGTAACATGCGCAGGGGTCAGAAAAGCCGGCCTGAAGTGGCTGGGGCCTGGTTCGGGGCCAGGACGTATATATATAAGAGGGTTACTCCTCTGATAGTCAGGCTTGGCTAAATGGTCCGTTTGAGTGCATTAGTGCGTATTCAAGGTGTGGCTGCCTGAGATCTGTTACAACAGGCATAAATGTTGACACGCCAAAGTCCATACGCTTATGTGTGTGTTGAACACATAAGTCAACGGCATAAACCTTTACGACAGCCAGACCGATCCTTACTGGAGCGAGTCCTATTGCCGTGTTTTTTACGGCGTACTATTTTTGCATGGTGACATAATAGACGGGTAATACCTTTGAAAAAAACCTGCCAATTCACTGGTTGACAGAGTCCTCGCCCCGTCGCACTGGATGCGAGGAAGGTGAATTAATTTTAGGCCACAATTGTTTTGATCCTGCGAGTGGTCTTACGCTTACCACGGTGGTTCTAGCCTTGGCCGTGTGTGGGTCGCTTGGCTCGTTCACCGATGATTGTTCATGGATTGACGCATAGCGGTCTGGGCCACGGTCGGGCCCCGACCCCGTTCGTCTGAGGGCGCTAAATACTAAATCGCGTATGCGGTAACGCGCAGACGCGGGAATACGATGGCAACCGCATCCGTAATCTTCACCCGGCCAAGCGGTCGCGGATGGACACAATTCAGCCTTAAAGGAGTCCATAGAAAGCGTCACCTCCTCCACAACCTGCCTGTGTTCCGTGCCGAGAGGCCGTCTGGACGGTTCGAGTGCGGCAGAACCAGCGAAAATTGCACCAGCGTTCTGACCGGTAAATCCATACGGACCCGTCTGGAAAGCTCTTGGGACGGGGTGAGTAAGGTGCCGTCCTAAAAAAAAACAAACAACAAACAAAAAAAAAAACAAAGACGAACACCACCACCACAGAGAACACCCCCCCAATTTTTTCCATCGCTCAGTCTTGAAAGCCACTAACGGTATTCAAACTAACATCTGATCTCCATTAGTTATGGGCGAAAGGGAGTGATACCTTATTTTCGGCTAAAGACAACTTCCTTACTCTACCCCTTTGCAGTTGCTCTGTTAATGCAGATGAAGTAGACACTCCTTTTTAACCAGAGCAAAGGGATCTTCGGAACCCAATTTGCTAATCTCAGTCCACCTGAGGGTCTGAGCTATTAAATCAGGACTGGACCCCACTATAACTCCTTTGATGCACCAGAGCAAGAGGGATCCTTGGAACCCATGTTCTTCTACAGATCCACCTTCTGCGCCGTCGTTCTGGCACCGATTTGATTCCGGGCGACCGTGATTTACCGATTGTGTTCCTGATCAGGGCGAATGCTGGAGGGGTCTGAGCTTACCTCATTATCTTGTCCTCTGCAGCATACCCTGTAGAAGTAATAGTGGTAACTAATGCAATGATTCTCCTAGTGACTTAGTATCCATTGGGCTTCTTTTGCATTGAACCTGGTGCCCCATGAAACGCCAAAGTTTGGTTGTAGACATACGGTTGGAAATGAGATGCTACCGTTTGATCGCACGATAAATTTACAGCTACCGTTTGATCGCATATTTTATTAACTAAACTCAACATACTCTCCTAGCTAACCGTTAAACGAGCGTCCGCCTGCTTGTTGGGCGAGGATATACGCATCACGCTAACACGGTAAGTGATTTTAGCTTTAAAAGTAGGACGCTGGTCTTTATGGCCGGTAGGAGTTTAGCGGGTCTTTATTGCAAAGACCTGGGTCTTTATAGCCCGCAGGGCATAGTTTTTAGTCGGTAGGTTTAGGGTGCAGGTCTTGATGGCCTGCAGGGATTTAGCAGCTCTTTATTGCAAAGACCTGGGTCTTTATGGCCCGCAGGGCTTAGTTTTAGTCGGTGGTGATGCGGTATTTCCTGGGGTTTATCCTCACGAGGAGTAACGAGGAGTTTCTTCCCCATGG
Organism: Ophioderma brevispina; assembly: GCA_023653785.1. NCBI lineage: Eukaryota > Metazoa > Echinodermata > Ophiuroidea > Amphilepidida > Ophiodermatidae > Ophioderma > Ophioderma brevispina. The sequence continues at coordinate 10,903 of JAMKCH010047936.1, forward strand.
TAAAAAAGAAATAAAAGTTTTACTTGCCGTAGCCCTGCCACGTTGATTTCTTTAAAAAAATACAAGTCCGCCGGCCCTGCCACATCGTTGTGATAAAAAAAAAGCAAACAAACCGGCCAAAATTGAGTGTAATTCTTTGCTAAATACGTGCTATGCATAGGCCGTAAGGCTTGGCAAAGAATTACCCTCAATTTTTGGCCGGTTTGTTAGCTTTTTTTATCACAACGACGTGGCAGGGCCACGGCAGGTTGAACTTTGAAAAAGGAAGCAAATTGGGTTTATGCAAAATAGTTTTTGTATGAATCGGACTTGCTCTACTTTGTTTGCAATATCTAGCCTGTAAACGGCCCAAATGCAATGAAAAGCAACGCGTCATTTCCCCGGAAGACGTCCCAGATGCAACGAGGAACATCGCGTCATTTTGCGGAAAGACGTCCCAGATGCAATGAGACGCATTGATCTAATTTGATCTCCTGTGGGCAAACCGTCCCAGATGCAATGAGAAGCATTGTGCCAAGTTCGATCTTCTGCGGGCAAATCGTCCCAGATGCAACGAGGAACATCGCGTCATTTTCCCGGAAGACGTCCCAGATGCAACGAGGAACATCGCGTAATTTTCGCGGAAGACGTCCCAGATGCAACGAGGAACATTGCGTCATTTTCGCGGAAGACGTCCCAGATGCAACGAGGAATATCGCGTCATTTCCCGGAAGACGTCCCAAAAGCAACGAGAAACATCGCCTCATTTCGTCGGCGACGGTCCCAGAAATGCACGAGGAACTCGCGTCATTTTTCGCGTAAGACGTCCCATATGCCAAGAGGTGCAATGAGAGTCATGTGCGCGTACAAAAAATAGTTGTTGACGGCCAATATGCAACGAAAACATTTTTCCGATCCAAGACCGGTAACCGAAACGTTTTTTTTCTGTGCACCTAATTGTCCCTGGTGCGGGTTAGGGTTAAGAGAGACTTTGCACAATATTTCTGGGATAAGAGTTAAAAAGTCTGAATATACCAAAGTAGGACCTTTGGGCTACAAACCTGTCTGTCAGCAGTGGCAAGTATGTAGACACAGGTCCATGTTGTGCAATTGTCATCTAAATTGTGTCACGGGTCTTACTGTACTCAGAGGTGGACACACCTACGCAAGGGGCGAGACAGATGTGGCCATGACAAAATCTCCATTCTACTAAAGCTCCAAGGGTGTAATATATAGGAATGTCACCTTTTAACAGAGTATGTCACATAGGAGTCGTCCCATTTCCTGAAAATCCAAAATTTGAACCGCCGGGAAGGCCACCTTTAGCGAAGCATCCGTAGAATCTCCGGGGAACACATTTTCATACACGATTTTATGGTACAAAGACAAATGACATCGGCCCGCCTTCAGAATAACATAAGGTTGGAGCATCTTCATGACCTAACTGCTGCGTCGATACGTCCTGGCACCGAGGTCTCTACCTCAAGCTACTCAAATCTCCCGATGTCAAGCTTGTCAAGTTCATTATGCTCTCCTGCCAAGACATATCTTTCGTCCTGGAGCATCAAAAAATGGGCAACTCAGTAGAAAGCGCAAACTTCGAATGGTGTCCCACAAGGTTCTGGCCTGGCACCCAATCTCTTCTCCTTCTTCAACATCTACGTCTCAGATCTGCCAAAGGGATATTGTTCGCCAGTACTCTACGCAGTCGACAACGCACTTGGAATAGCTGTTTATTGCTTTGAGTCGTTTATAAACAGTGTTGAAGAAAGACCTAATCACTGTAGCCATTCTTCCACCGTGGCACTTGAAACTCCACCCAAACCGTACTCTGTGTTTCCACCTTGCAAATCGAAGCGCCCAAATAGAACTAAACATCACTCTAGATGGAGAAAAAACTGTCACTTGAACCCAACACCCGAAGTACCTTGGCGTCAGCCATAGTTGACCGCAGCCTTACTTTCAATCACACACCAAGGCATTCGCTGCCAAGACGCAGGCTCGTGTCAACCTCCTCAGAAGGCTTGCGGGGGCTGGATGGGGTGAATCCTTTGACACCTTACATACATAACTGTTGCTTTGGCTACGCACCATGAATACGCTTGCACCAGTCGGGTCCCAGCGTCCTTCACACAAGAAATTGATGTCTTGCTGAATTATGACCAATGAGACTTTTTAGTGGTTGCCTTTTGGCGGACGCCTGTATAATACCTTCCATTCGTCGGCATAGCTCCTGCAAACTTAGGAGGAACCGTCCGACATCAAGCTCGCCAAGAAATGTTATGAACCTGGTAGCTAATCCCACCCCCAACAAACCCTTGTGAGGATCATAGAATTCCACGTAATCCTTGGCTACCCAATTCCATGACACTCTGCACTCACAGTATCCCTATATCGATATCCTGGATCAATTACAGATGGTATGAGCAATGGTCATCCTCTACTTTGAACCTAAAGCAGTTTGTGACAGCCATCTAGGCAAACCAAAGGCTGTGACCTTGATAGGAAGCATGGGTCAACCTCACATACGCAAACTGGTGGCGTTGGTCGTACACAGAACTTCACAAGAGTGGAGTAGAACCTTCAACAAACTGCGATTGTGGAGAGCCACAAACCATTAGCCACATCATTCGTGACTGTGAGGTCTACAGTCCCCAAGAGGTGTCCCGCCTGATCACCTGATGATGAACTATCAGCTGTTAAAGACGGATCGCCACTGTAATTTTGGACTTGCACGAACGGACGAACGAGGGTACAAGACCCCCCTGTCCTAAAATAAATTCGTTCGTGTCCACAAGTCTTCGGACTGGCTTGTGGTGGTGTCAGGATTTGTTCAACTGTGTAAGCTGATTCGGGCCGCTGTATCTATGATACGGATGCTCCTACCATGGCCCGCGTTTTTTTGAAACTGGGCGGATTGGGAACAGTCAGGGGTTTACACCCTACTCTATTCGACACTGACTGCATGTACATGACAGGTTGGACTCTCTGTCCACGGACCGACGGTTGTACGTCCCCTCCGAAGGACGGGATGTTTCATGATTCATTTGCCCAATTCCCAAGTGAACCATGGAGTAGAGCGGTATTCTGTATTAATCTATAGCTCCCTCATCGATACAGAGCACTCCAGAATTGAGCACCCGAGTGAATCCCAGCAAGTGACCCCACCGGGGTTCGAACCCGTGATTTTGTTGTGTGTATCGTTGCGCCATAGGCAAGCACCCTAACCACTTGACCACGCTCTCCCACAAATAAGTGGTACTTACAACTTGGTTTTTGATGCAGTTTACTTTGTCATTAACAATTTAATCTCACAATTGAAAAAAAAAATACCACAATTAAAAAAAAAAAAAAAATTTAGATTTTTTTACTTTTTCCATCTGGATTTTTTTTATTTATGGCCAAAAATCCAGAAAATTTCCAGAAAGTTTACATCCTGCTTTAACAAATGGTAAATGAAGCAAATGCCGTTTCGATGGAAAATCAGACAGTCCCTCTAATTTGGTAATAAAGCAATGAGCCCAATCTGTCACCTTAAATCCGCAAAGCCCAAAAGATACCAAAATATACTTTGGTCCTCCTTGGTCACGTGACCCACAAGGCCACAGATGTTTAATTGGTCAATGATAGAAACGGTTCTGGTCATATGTCTGAACTGGGGTACACTAAAATGGGTATCTTTTCAATATAAATTTTTTTGGGCAGTTTAATTTTAGTTAAAGGGGGCAACGAAAATTTTGAGGCACCCAATGTTTGTCATAAGTATTCTTGTTCATATAGAGTAAGACCCCTCATAGATTTACTTACCTTGTATTTAGCTACATAAGTCTTAAAGAGAGAAAAAAGGGGATTTTGATTTGCTTGTATTTCAATGTAAATCATCGGCTGAATTTCGATTTGCCCTATACGAAATAGAAATTCACAATTTTGTGTACCAAAGAAACTTTCTCAGCTGAATCCTTTCAGAAGAGGGATATTTTGATGGAAGCTCTACATCAGGGCAAAAATCAGTACGTTTGATTCTTTTATGGACACCTAAATGAAAATCCTCGTTGCACCTTTATATTTGAAAAGTATTGCTGTGTTCAAATAATGTGGTGTCAATATTGTTGGCCTGGAAGTCTGCTCTTAACATAAAGCCATTTTCAGGCCATTGGTTTAGTATGAGAGTTAGGTCAAAAATCAGCACTTAGGTAAGGGTGATACATTAACAACGGGGGGGAGCCGGTGGGGGGGACCATAGACATTCCACACAAAATGGGGTAAAATGGGTCGCCAATACATTTCAATAATTAGAGAAGTTAAACACTTGTGGGGCTCAAAATGCACCTATATACCAGGGGGGATTTATTTTTTTTCTGTACTGGCCCCTTGGGCCAGTGAACTCGGAAACGACTGGCCCTGCGTGAACACCCTTGGCCCACATTGTCCATCCTATGTTCATGAAATTCCTTGCTTATATGCCAACTTTGATAATTGTCCTAAATGTCATAATACAACAGGTCCTATATTTGGAATCCTCGGTCCTGGGGGACACTCAACTTTGGTTAGGGTTGAGGGGTGGTGCATCAAGCGCCAAACTTTGGGGCTTGAGAACTGATTTTTTATAAATTTGATATTTGGAACAGATTTTAGTTTTACCAATTTATGGCCTTGGAAACTGCATTTTAGGTCAAATTAGATATTGTGGAGATGACCTGGGCAAAATTTCCCATGCTTAAAATTTGTAAGTTTTGTGGCGATAGGGAGTCAAAGAGCCGCGAACTGGGGGTCTTGAAAACGACGTATATAAACCCATACCACCATTTCAGATCAGTGCCCCGCCCCCCCCCCCCCCGGCCCCCGGTGGTCTATTTTGTTGTTAGGATAGACCAGATTAAAATTGTTAACTAAATGTGGAAAAAAATCATGTTCTACAAAACAATTATTTGCTCTTCAGTTATCACTTGGTTGATAGGCTGGAGCCCGGAGCTGGAGAAACCTCGGGTTCATAACCTCTCGGATTTTTTTTTAAAAGGGTAGCAATTTAGGCAAGTGGGACCTTTTTAACCATTTTTTGTTGGCAAAAGCACAAAACTTATTTTTTTGCCCTTTTTTAGCTCTGTTTAAGGGTTTTTAGGGTGCTTTTTGGGAATTTTGGGGGCTCCCCCTCCCACCCCACCCGTTACCGGCCTGGTGTCGTAATGTGAGATGTCCGTTTCTTCGCACAACAGCACTCCTCGCGCATCACCCTAAGAACCTACTGTCCTCTCGCTCCTACTCATACACCCCTCTGTGTTAGAGAAGTTTTGCCAGTGGGAGTCGGCACTACTGTTGTTCGAAATTAACTTAGAATGTCTGGTTTTTAATTAATTATTGTTAAAAAAAAATACGCACGTTCGGAATAAATCCAAAACAATGTGTTTGGTATCTTGGACCCACGAGTTTTTTTTACATGACAAAGGAATTGGACATTTTAACCTTCAAATCTAGTGAAATCTGGGTATTTCACACACCCTCGTTCTGAAAATGAGCGAATAAAGGTTTTGTACCATTAGTAATTACGTTTTGCGGAAGGTTCCATTGACTCCACATTGTAGTATAAAGGTTGTCGTCGGAGGATAAATAATTCACGATCAATATTGTCTGCCACTGGTATAATGCCAACTTTGTTCAACAGGATCGAATCCGAACCATTGAATTTTTGCAATACAAACGATATGATATCCCAGTGTTCACCTGGCATTAATTTGAATTGGCGCATTAACTTGAATGGGCGGCAATACAGGAGAGCTGTATGATTCTTTTGTTCATAACTAATTGAATAAACGACAGACCCGAACAAAGAGTGGAAAAAAGAACAAATAAGGGAGAGGCATTGGGAGCAGGTTCTGTGTAAAAATATCGGGTATATTGAACGATGCATTTATTATAACCCCTGCATAATGAACCTCGTAAACCTGAAATCAAAGCAAGATCCAAGAATCAATAATTGTCCGTAACATGTTTTGAAGCGCCCCTAATTCTTGAATGGGCTGCCATCAAGTTTCAGAGTCAAAAGTCATATTCACCATGACTCCGTTTTTGTTGTCGTGTTGCCAATAAAAATCTTGGAAATTTGAATAACAAATCAAAAGAATTAATGGAATAGAAATCAATGACCATTGGCTTAAGGGTAGTGTCAACCCTTTTTTTTTAAAACTTTTCTTTCGTGATTTTTTCGAAATGAGCGTACTTTTTGGAAAAATCTAAGTTAATTGAACAGACAGTAGTACTGCATTAGTGACTGTGCTTAAAAGCGAAAATGTATGAATATATAAATAAATGCCGAAGGATTTTGAGGATAATTCACATGGACGAGATGGAGGTCCAAAACTCTAATTTACTGCAGACAGTCAGTAACCTACTAAACCTAACTTCTGAAATTCAACTGGCCCACTGGCCAGCTCAGTTGAATTCTTACTGGCCCGTATACGAAATTCACTGCTTGGCCAGCTGGCCAGTGCTAAATCGATCCTGCCTATACTCTCCTGATGATAGTAACTACCTCATGTACAAAACATATTTAGAATAGATGAAATTAATTAGTTAATGGATGTTTATTAGTACAAATTTTTGACCACGTTCTTTGCAATGTTCAGCTTTTCTGTGCTCGCATATATCCCTACAAAACAGGTAGAATTTTTATTCATTATTCGCTAGATATCCTTTGATAAAAGCTTATTCACAAAATTTGGTTGACCTTAATCTTGCGGCTTGTTGTGTTATGAGCAAATGCTTTTTTCCCACGGTCCCCATAGGCCACTGTGTAGTAATTTCTGTCCGTGTACAGACATAAAACTAAAAAGGTGGGAAATTTCTTACAGATGCCACAGATTGCACGTACGAGTAGTTACACTGATTACTACGGCTAAACGGTTCAATCATATAAAATCTCAACTTTTTTGAGGTAAGTCGTGGGGACGAGTTGCTGTGGATCATGAACATGCCCCTTTAAATGGCAATAAGATATGATTCCTTTTGCAATCTTACTGCTTGTGCCAGAAATTATAGAAATGCTGGTTTTGTTCAATGCGGGTGACACTGTGTACAAATTCCCATACACTAGTTCATAGCGACAGTGATAGCGCCAGCGACACCAATTTCGATAAGCTTACCTAATAGCTAATAATTTTGCTAGTGCGTATGACCGGAGATGACGACACCATCAGCACCACATACGACCGCGGCTACCATAGCTACGCATTATCATGCCACTCTCTTGATCGTGTGTCCTATCCCGATTTATTTAGGATCCATGGTTTGGTTTACATTACAACATCTTTGCTCAAATTCGAGTTATTCGCTACACAGACATCTGCTCTATCGGCCATGCATCTTTACCATGGCGAGAACTCACTGCATCAAGCACCTAATTTTGATGTCTCCAAATTACTTGGCCTTTCGTCCCACTCCATCTTCCACTGGAAAGTTAAGCTAACAACTGCAGCTAGCAAGAACTAAGAAAAAATTTCAAACTAAAGAATTTTGGTATAGAATCTATCGGCACATATAAATGAAATATTCCCTAATATGACGTACCAGATGGTTTGCAATGGCATTGGAGTATTCCGTGCGACAAAAACATCATTTTTCACGCTTACTTTCAAGCGTAAAACAGTTTAAAGAAGGCCGCACGTTCTTATTTACAACTATCGTTTGCCACAGCCATGTTATATTCTTTCACACCAATTGAAAGATGATTGGTTGTTAGTCAAGTTCTGGCCTGATGAAAGACTAATCGCGGTTACTTTTAACATTGGAATTAAAAACACAGCTTTATTTAACGTTTTCCTTTAAAATATATAAAGTTTATCAAAATGGCATACATTTGTTGCCTAATTTTGTATAAAATGAGCCTGGGATCTTGAGAATATAGTTGTTATAATAAAATTAGGGAAACTCTACATCTACAAAGAAGCGCTACTCGGTACTTTTAAAGTACGTAGATTGCTGAAGCCGCGCATTCAGTTAGACAATAATCACTGCGCACGTAGCTTTTTTGAGGTCATTGTGGAATCTTTGTGTGTTTGTTTTGGGCCAGGTATTTTTCCGAGGGAATTATTTGTTTTCCAACTGTAACAAAGGTACACAGCTTGCCGGAGAAGCTTCAAATATACCATGAAGTGTACGGTAAGATATTTTCAGTGTTTCACCTCCACTTTTCGCTGTTATCCCCTAAACTACTACTATACTCGATCTCACAGTCATCATGCATGGCCATAGTCCTGAACGAATGATGAGCTGTCCCACGCATCCTAACGCCGTGAATACCGCGTTTTCCGTCCCAGAACCACTGTTGTCGCGTCGTTGATTTCAAAGTTCCCGTGCCTTGTTTACAAAACTAATAGTCAATTGTGTATCATGGATTAATTTACGTAGTTTTTGTTTAGAAGCATCCAAAACATTTCCTACTTGCACTGTTACATGTGTTTAATGAAGATCGCGGTCAGACATGCAGAGTTTTTGAGATTTTCACTCTCATGGTAATGAACAAATGAAATGGCTTCCTTAGCTATGTACATGTAGCTGTAGTCTACATTTCTTTTCACAATATTTGTAATACATTTATTTTCATTTAATTTATCCATTTTTATTTGATTTTTAATTAATTTATTTGTTCATCTATTTGTATTTTGCTATTTAGGTTTTTTTTTTCTTGGCTATTTATTAATTTAATTGTGTATATTCATTCAAATTATTATCCATTTACATTTTTCATTTGTGATTATATATATATTTGGTCATTATCCACTTTGTGTATTTACATTTTTTATTAATTTAATTTCATTTTTTTCCATTGTTATTTGTGAATTTGCATTTGGTTATTTGTGATTTATTTTGTTGTTTATAATTTGTACTTCAATTATATTAACTTTGTGTTTTTGTTTTTTTAATTTATTATTCGATTCTTTTTAGAATTTGTCACTTTGTCCATCTTTTGCTATTATTTTGTTTTATGCTTTGTCTATTTATTTAATTAATTTTTGTTTATTCTGCAAATTATAAACAATTACATTTTTATTTCATTTTTGTTATTTATATTTGTTTATTTTAAAATCCACTTTGTGGTATTTACATTTTTTAATATTTTATTTTTTATTTTTCCTTTGTGAATTTGCATTTGGATTTTGTTTTAATTTTTGTTTAATTTTGTACATTCATTTTGTTTATTTGTGTATTTATTTAATTGTTTGATTCATTTTTATGAATTTATCTGTTCATTTGTCCATCGATTTGGCTATTTATTTTTTTATTATCTTTGTCCCTCTTGTATTAATTTAATTTTGTTATTCAATGCAAATTATAAACATGTACTTTGTTTATTTTTGATTTATATTTGTTCATGTTATCCACTTTGTGTATTTAACATTTTTTTATATTTTTATTCATTTTTCCATTTGAGAAATTTGCATTTGGTTATTTTTATTTTATTTGTTGTTTTAAAATATTGTACATTCATTTTGTTTATTTTTTATTTGTTTTGTTTATTTATTGTTTGATTTTTTTTTTCATTTCTTTCTTTGTATTAACTTATTTTCTCTTTTATATTTAATGGTTATTTTTTGGTTTTTGCCTTTAGTTGGTTATTTTTTATATCTTTGTTTGGTAATCATTTTTCCTATTTTTCTTTTCCACCACCTCCACCTTCCCCCTCCCCCACCCCCATCCAGGGGCGGAACTATGTGGGAAATCCCAAACCATGCACAACGCAACTTGTCAAGGGCTCATGAATGTAATTGCAAGTAACTTACGTGCTTTTTTGGGATTTCCCCATAGTTTCCCCCCTGGTGGTGGGGGGAAGTGGGGTGGTGGAAAATAAAAATAGGAAAATGATTACAATAAAATGATATAAAAACATAACCAAATAAAGGAAATACCAAAAAATTAACCATTAAATAATAAAGATAAAATAAGTTACCCAAAAAATAAAAAAAAATCAAACAATAAATAAACAAAACAAATACCACTAAACAAATGATGTACAAGTTTAATATTAAACAAAAATAATACACATACCAATGGCAAATTTCTCAAATGGAAAAGAAAAATAAAATTATAAAAATGTAAATACACAAAGTTGGATAAATGCACAAATATAAAACAAAAGAAAACACTGTAAATGGTTTATAAATTGCATGAATAAACCAAATTAAATACTAAATAGACAAAGATAATAAAAATAAATAGCAAATAGATTACAAATGACAATAAATCCATAAAAATGGAATCAAACAATAATAAATACACAAATAAACAAAATGAATGTACAAATATTAAAACAAAATAATACCAAAAACAAATGCAAATATCACAATGGAAAATAAAAAATAAAATTATATAAAAAATGGTAAATACACAAAGTGGATTTAAATGACAAAGTGAGAATACAAAAAGAAATAAAAATTGTAAATTGTTTATAATTTGCATGAATAAACAAATTACATTAATAAATAGACAAGATAATACAAATAAATAGGCATAGATGGACAAATGAACAAATTCCTAAAATGATCTAATAATAAATAAAACAAAAACCCAAATATATAATGAATGTACAAATATAAAACAACAAAAAAATCATAATAACCAATGCAAATTCACAAATACCGAAATTAAAATGGGAAATTAAAAATTATTATAAAAAAATGTAATACAACCAAGTGTATAAATGAACAATATAAGATATATATTCAACAATGAAAATTGTAAAATGGATATATTTGAATTAATATACAAATTAATTAATAAATAGAAACCAAGATAAAAAATAAATAGCAAATTAAAATAGATGCACAATAATTAATTTAAAAAAAATCAAATTAAAAATGGATAAAATTACTGAAAATAAATTTATTCCAATATTGTAAAAGAATGTTGACTACACTACCTGTAACATAGCCTAGGACGCCTATTTTCATTTTGTTCATTACCAGACTGAGTGAAAATCTCAACAACCTGCATGCTGACCGCGATCTTCTAACCCATGTACACAGTGCAAGTATGAAATGTTTTTGGATGCTTCTAACAAATCATACGTAAATAAACCATGATCCACATTGACTATTATTTTTGTAAACAAGGCCCGGGAACTTTGAAATCCCCGACGCACAACATGGTTCTTGTGACGAAAAACGCGGTATTCACGGTTTTATGGATGCGTGGACAGCTCATCATTCGTGTCATGACTATTGCCATGCATGATGCTGTGATATCGATTACGTAGTAGTTGTAGGTATAACACCGAAAAGTTGAGGTGAACCACTGAAAATAGCTTACCGTACACTTCATGGTATATTTGATTTCTCCGACAGCTTTTAACCTTTGTTACCATTGGAAAACAAATTAGTCCCTCGGAAAAATCCTCGGCCCAAAACCAACACCAAAGATTTCACACAATGACCTCAAAAAAGATAGTGCGCAGTTATTATGTCTACTAATGCGCGGTTCATCATCTACGTACTTTAAAATGTACCGAGTACGCTTGCTTTTATGATGTGAGTTTTCCTAATTGTATTTAAAAACTATTAATTTCCAGAAGCCCAGGCTCATTTATAAAAATTAGGCACAATGTTTGCCCTTTTTGATAATTCTATATATTTTAAAGGAAACGTTACTTAAAAGCCTGTGTTTTTATTCCAATGTTAAAGTAACTCGATAGTCTTTCTACAGGCCAGAGGAACTTGAACTAACCACGATCATCTTCCATTGGTGTGAAAGACTAAACCAGGCTTGTGGCAAAACGATATGTAAATAATAAACGTGGCGGCTTCCTAATCGTATACTGCTTTGAAAGTTAAGCGTGAAAAGGTCATCAGGAAACATCGTGTCGCTTCGAGCACAGTCTAGTTCTTTACCTTAGTCGTGCAACGACTAAGGTCCTGTATTCCAGTCATTTCTTTCTTCTGATTCTTGCTTCTTCTTCCAAGGCTCCTGTTAAAATCCCTAATAGTACCAAACGGTATACCCCATATTCAACAAAGTTGTCAGAAGAACCGCTGAACCCCAGTTCATATGGTGGGTACTCAGATTGGGGTCAAAGGTCAGTAACCGAAGTAGCGCCATTGTAAAATCTTCAAAAAGCCTACTTGTAGTACAGACAACAAGTATAGATTCCCAAATGTGTCACAAAGAATCCTTAGACCATCCTTCAGATAGGATGTACACAGATAAACGATCGGAGTTCATTAACATTCAAAATGGCGGCCATATCTAATTAATATGCAAAAAGGCTTATGCTCAAAAACGATAAGACTTGGATAGCTGATGTCTGTGCAAAAGTTGCGGATAATGTGAGACAAAATCATATGACAGAATAATTGGCTCCAAGGGTCATCTGTAAGATATGCAAAATATGAAGCTAATTAATATGCAAAACCACGTAACTCATCAACCAATTGCGTATAAGTCAATTTGGTCACCAAGAACCATGACAAAGCTTATTATCCGTGTTTCACAACATGGGGTCAAAAGGTCAAATGGGGTCATCTAGGGGTCAAATCTGAAGAAGCTACTTTGACTCATCTAATTATGCCATCGTGAGTGGCATCGATGAATATGAAAAAGAGTCCACCGTGACCTCGCTCTGTGACCTATCGTTTAGGGGTCAAGGTCAAATATGCCAAATATCAAAATTCCCATATTGCAAAAATACCATATACCAACTTGTAGGGATTAATGAAAGATGAAATAAAATGTTACAGTGAACCCGTTATTGTGATCAATGGTAAGGCAAAGGTCAAATACCAAAGGCGCGAACAAATTCCACGACTAAGGTCCGTGCTCTTTGAGCACAAAAATGTCTCTAGTTTTCTTCGTTCTTAGACGGAAACTCAAAATGCTACTAGTGCCAAACGTTTATCCGATTGACACGAAAATTGGTCAGAAGAACCACTGAACCCCCAAAAAAAAAAAGGTCCCTATAGGGTGTACACGATTGGGTCAAAGGGCACGTGGGCCAATTAAAGGGGCCATCTTTGAAAATTTACGGAACTCTATAAAAGCTTTCTTCTGCCACAGAAGAAGTGCCATGATCAACAGTGTTATCAGAAGAACCACTGACCCAAGCCCTATGAGTGTACGCAGATTGGGGTCAAAAGGTCATTGTGGAGTCGATTTAAAGGGCATTCGTCAAAATTCTATAAATTCCTTCTGGTTCAACAAATCAATTGCTATAATCACAAGACTTGTTCAGAAGAACCGCGACCAAGGCCCATATGGGGTGTACACAGAATTTCGATCGAAGGTCATAAGGTATTAAAAGGAACACTTCCGGGTCGAATGTGAAAATCTTCAAAAATTCATATCTGCTTTGCAGGTCCCAATGGCACGTGAATCATGGCATATGAAGCAGCTTGAGACCCTTACCCAAAAGTTCGTGATCAGCCCATGGGGGTCCAAAGGTCATTAAAGGGGCAACTTCCGGTTTAATTAAAAAATCTTCAAAAAGCCTACTTGTCGTACGACAACAAGCTTAAGATTCCAAAATTTGTTTCACAAGAATCCTTAGCCCAACCTTCATCTAGGATTGTAACACAGATGAAACGATCGGAGTCATTAACATTCAAATGGCGGCCCATATTCTTAAATTGCAAAAAATGCTATATCGCAAAAACGATAGGACTTGTATAGGTGATGTCTGTGCAAAAGTTGCGGATTATAATTTGAGGACAAAATTCATTGGGGGGACGAATTATTGTCTCCAAGGGGTCATCTGTAAGTATGCAAAGGGGCTAATTAATATGCAAAAACACTATAATATCAACCAAAAGTAGGTTAAAATGTCATATTTGGTCACAAGAACCACTGGACAAAGCTCGAGTATCCGGGTTCAACAAACATGGGGTCAAAAGGTCGGTTCAAATGGGCGGTCAAAAAAGGTCAAATGGGGTCATCTAGGGGTCAAATCTGGAAAAAAGAACTTACTGGGACTAATCTAATTATGCCATCTTGATGGAATTCGATGAATTATGAAAAAGAGTCCACAGTACCCCGCTCTGTGACCTATCGTTTAGGGGTCCAAAGGTCAAAATATGCCAAATATCAAAATTCCACATATTGGCAAAAATACAATATACCAACTTGTAGGATTAATGAAAGATGAAATAAAATGTCTACAGTGACCATGTTATGGTCACCTCAATGGTTAAGGGTCAAAGGTTCAAATTTACCAAATTGCGCGAAAATTCCACGAACTAAGGTCCGTGCTCTTTGAGCACAAAAATGTCTCTAGTTCTTTTTCTTTCCGACGGCGGAAAACTTCAAAATGCTACCTAGTGCCAAACGGTTTATAGATTGCCGGAAAAATTGGTCAGGAAGGAACCCACTGACCCAGTGGTCCCCTATGAGGGTGTACACAGATTTGGGTCAAAGGTCACGTGGGCCCAATTTTAATCGGGGCATTCTTTAAAAATTTACGGAAAAAACTCTTATAAAAGGCTTATTTGGCCACAGAATAAGTTGCCCTGATTCACCAGATGTATCCGAAGAACCACTTGGAACCCAAGACCCTATGAGGTGGTTACGCAGATTTGGGTGACAAAGGTCATGTGGGCGATTTAAGGGCATTCGTCAAAAAGTTCTATATAAATTCATTCTTGTTCCACAAATCAATTGCTTAATCACAAGACGTGTTCAGAAGAAACCGCCCTGACCCAAGGCCTATGGGGTGTACACAGAATTTGATCGAAGGGGTTTAAGGGGGTCATTAAAGGAACCCTTCCGGTCCGAATGTAAAAATCTTCAAAAATCAATTGCTATATGCAACGTTGTTAATGCTCACGGACTCAGCAGAAACACCTTAAAGATCTTCACAAAAATGTGATGCGACCTGGGGTCAAAAGGTCATTTATATCCACGGCTAGGTTCGTGCTCTTCGAGCACAAGTTGCCTCTAGTTCTTCTTTTATGTGGTGTTTAGTATTTTGTATCCTTTGTTAATGTCTGTATAAAGTTCATTATGTACAATGTGTCTATGCAGGGGCCTCCTTGGAAATCAGTAGGCCTATCCACAAAAAATAGCCATTTTAAAATCAAATATTAAATAAAATAAGAACATTAAGCAATATTAATACAACTATACGGGCATCCTGGTGCTTTGCGACTGGATCGTATTGGACAGAAAAATATCTTTGGTGCAAAGTGGTATTTCGATCCGCCTGTTATATTTTGTGAGGGTAAAAAATGTTTTATGTGGGAAAGATGTTTCTTTTTTTCTTTTAAATTTTAGCTTGCCAAGTAATTGAAACATAAGCACAAAACAAAAATTCAATGTTTCTTTATTGTTTTTTTTGACATTTTGTAGAGGACTCAGCCTTAGCACAGGGCAGCAAACCTAAGGCATAACAGAGCAATGGCGGACCTCTTGCAATGAGCTTATCGATCAGGTCAGCATGGGCAAGAGACTAAAGCAGGGGTGTCCAATCTGCGGCCCGCCGGTCCATTTGCGGCCCGCTTAGAGCTCGCATGCAGCCAACCATATACTTCACAGAGAAAAAATCAATAAATGCTCTAAATATATCAAATAATAGAGGTTAAAAAAGATGTCAAGATCTCACACATAGGAACACAACATATGGGCATAACATGAAATCATTTCCGTATTACACCCATCTTACCCGCCAATAATAGATCACAGGATGTGGATGGATATTATTTCCGGGGGAGGGGGTTGTGGTAATCCAGGGATACCTTGTGTGCTACAAATATGGGTCGCATTTCAGCCTTCTGGTAACTGAGTATAGAAAGGATTAATCATCAAAAAAAGTATAGGTGCACCATGTGAAAATCTAGGTTAAAGCGATTTATTTTTGGGGGTATAAATCTATCGGCCCATATAGAATGAAATATCCCTAAATAAAACGTACCAGATGGTTTCATGGCCATTGAAGTACTCCTTGCGAAAAAATCCCGAGTTATTCCGGCCCAATATCCACAACGTACAACGATCATGGAAGCTACCATGTATATTCCGTGTGGTATATTTACAACGCCGCATGCAATACGAAACAGAAGGCCCGCGAAAATATATCCCATACGCGCATGTTATCACATGCAAGTTGGGCCACAAGCCTCCATCCTTGAACTTTTTAGCACACAAAGGATAGAAGCGAAGTTCGTTAGAATTTTTCTTGCAAGAAAAATACCACTTTTTAAAACCTCAGTGATATGAGACAAAAATGTAGAGGGGTGTTTTAAGATATCATTTGTGATTAATAAAGGTTTAGTGGCCTCCATAACAATCCATTGAAAACGTGGGACATTTAAAAAAGAGGTCGCGTAATATTTAGGTTTATCGCAGTCGCACTGTAACCCACTGACCTCTTACAATGGATTGGCTACAAAACCGTGATTGTATATTAGATAATGGAGCAACGGGCGGGATCTTTTGGTCTACGAACACAATACCATTCCAGAACACCTGTAAACAGAAGTGGGATTCCCGGGTGCACGTTTTAGAGACTGCCTCCCTACGCGCAAATACAATGAGCTCACGGAATTGGCTGTTCTGTAGTCTGTTAGGTCGCTTATCCAATTTCAATGGAACCCCCAAATTTTTGTATATATAACATGCAGGCTCTTAACCACCTGCTGGGCTCTTTTTGGACCAACATGGCAACAGTGTTCAAGACAAAGCCCAGGTTTCCAATCATTGATATAGAGATCAGTGTGCGAAAACACCCATTAATACCCTGCGTAATAGCGCGATACAATCCAATGGATTATTCCTAAAATACGCGGCGACATCGCGGGTCAGTGTGAGAGCACAAGACTTCTCACAATGACCTCCTGGTGGACGTAGCTAGTTGTAAATGAAAATGATTGGGGCCCGAAGATGGATAGGACATGGCGAAAACATTGATTTCCAACTCAAAGATATAACAAGCGACTTTGAAGGCCAATACAAAAAAACACTATAAATTATTTTAAAAATGCGACACTTCAGTTCACCTCCATTGCGATAACTTAGACACAACAAACTGAATATAAATTAATTGCAAGGTAAAAAAAAGATTTTCTAAACATTTCATTCCCACGTAAGCTGGCTTGCCCACCTGAACTGAGGCTGAAATTCCCATGCCACATGCCGGTATTATGGACAAAAAAAGGTATCTGCGGTGACACCGATTACAAACATTCAGTTCATTTTGAACTAAACAAAATGTATGAAGACGACAACATTTAGTAGCCCATCATGTCATTTTTAGCGTCGAGAAATTAAATCGAAGAGTCCGGAGGGCTTTGGTATAAAACACTGAACAAAAAAGTAATGCCATGATTGATACCATATCTGGTATGGTCATCACTGCACGCGTCATCATCAGATCATGACATCATGTTGAGCATCGGGTATAGCCGATCAGATGGACAGTCCAGGGCAGTGGGTCTTTTCAAGAGTAAAACAAGACGACACGGGTACTTTTCCACCAACAAAGACATTACAAAATGTAAAATCAGTGCGTGAAACACCACGCCTTGTTTTGCGAATCGAGTAATTGTACATGCACATTGCACAACGAACTTGCAAGGTGATCTGAAATGTAATATGCAAATCAAGTTCAGTAGTTGCATGTTTGGGATTTCCCCATAGTTCCCCTGGAATGGGGGGGGTGGGGGGAGGTGGAGGTGGTGGAAAAATAAAAAATTTTTTTTTTTTTTTTTTAAAAGATATAAAAAAAACAAAATAAAGGGAAATACCAAAAAATGAACCATGAAATAAATAAAGAGAAAAATAAGTTAAGAAATAACAAAACAAATCAAACAATACATAAACAAAACAAATAAACAAAAATGAATGTACAATATTAAAACAAAAATAAATACAAATAACAAATGCAAATTCTCAAATGGAAAATTGAAAATAAAATTATATAAAAAAGGTAAATACACAAGTGGAAAATGAACAAATATAAATACAAAAATGAAAAAAATGTAAATTTAGGTTTTTCATTTTTTAATGAATAAACAAAATTAAATTAATAAATCGACAAAGATAATAAAAAATAAAATAGTAAATAGATGGACAATTGAACAGATAATCATAAAAATGAATCAACAATAAATAAAATACACAAATAAAACAAAAATTTTTTATTTTTTTCAAATATTAAAACAAAAAATAAATACAAACAACCAAATGCAACTTCACAAATGGAAAAATAAAAAATTTGTATTTTTTAATTTATTCTTTAATTGACACGGTTTTAAAAGAACAAATATAAATACAAAAATGAAATTAAAAATTGTAATATGGGTGTAATTTGCATGAATAAACAAAATGAATTAATAACTAGACAAAGATAATAACCAAAATAAATAGGCAAATAGATGACAAATGAACAAATCTAAAAATGAATCGAATAATAAATAACAAAACAAAAACACAAATAATATAATGAATGTACAATATTAAAACAAACAAAAATAAATACAAATAACCAAATGCAAATCTCACAAATACACAATGGAAAAATGAAATTAAATTATATACAAAAATGTAAATACACAAAGTGGATAATGAACAAATATATATATGATACAAATGAAAATTGAAATGGATAATAAAATTTGAAGGAAATACAAAATTAAATTAATAAATAGACAAACAATAAAAAATAAAGAGCAATACAAATAGATGAAAACAAATAAATTAATTTAAAAAAAAAGCAAATAAAAATGGATAAATTAAGTGAAAATAAATGATATACAAATATTGTGAAAAGAAATGTAATAGCCTAGGAGCCTATTTTCATTTGTTAAGTTACCATGACTGAGTGAAAAAATCTCAAATCTGCATGTCTGACCGCGATCTTCATTAAAACCATGTAAACAGTGAAGTATGAAATGTTTTGGATGCTCTACAATCATACGTAAATAATACCATGATACACAATTGACTCTTGATTTTGTAAACAGGCCGGGAACTTTGAAATCCCCGACGCGACAAAGTGGGTTCTGGGACGGAAAACGCGTTATTCACGGGTTTAGGGATGCGTGGGAAAGCTCATCATTCGTGTCATACTATGGCCATGCCCTGATGAGCTGTGTGAGAGCGATTACGTAGTAGTTTTAGGAATAACATGCGAAAAAAAGTGAGGTGAAACACTGAAAATAGCGTACCGTACACTTCATGGTATATTTGAATATTCTCCGCCAGTTGAGTACCTTTGTTACCAGTTGGAAAACAAATTAATTCCAGCCCGCGAATTCAATAAACTCAAAGGACTTCCCTATCACTGTCCAATTTTCATTGTCAGAGAAGACCCGACCAACTCTGGTAATTGGTGATGAAGTATAAGATCCTAACTTCATCTGCGCACAAACGCATCTTAGTTCAAGCAATCCAGATCCGTAGTTACCCAGGGTTTTTAACTAGCTATTTTTGTATTGTTAATTTTTTTTTTTTTTTTTTTTTTTAATATCAACAGCCCAAAGGTGTATAACTCCCAGCTCTAAAACAGCGACATGGCCGAACCATTCCTTCCCCACACTTCAGTTTTGACACTCGGAATGCCCCTGAACATGGATTAAACAAAAAATTTCATTGCACTTTTCTGATTGGTCAAAACTTGTTACTGGGATAAGACGTTTTATTTACTGGGATTCCCTAGAGACTTTACTATTATATTCGAGGGAGAGGCTATCAAAATAAATTGAATTGGAGTTTAAGTGAGAGATTTATTTGGTAGATTATTAACTACGCTCCCTCGGAAAAATACCTCGGCCCAAAACCAACACCAAAGATTTCACACAATGACCTCAAAAAAGATCGGGCGCAGTTATATTGTCCTAACTAATGCGCGGCTCAGCAATCTACTTTTCAATGTACAGAGTAGCGCTTCTTGTATGATGTAAGTTCCTAATTTTATTTTAAAACCTATATTTCTCAGAAAAGAGAATCCCAGGCTCATTTTATAAAAATTAGGCAACACATGTATGCCATTTTTGATAAATTTATATATTTTAAAGGAAAACGTTAAATCAAAGCTTAGTTTTTCATTCCAATGTTAAAGTAACGCGATAGTCTTCATACAGGCCAAACTTGACTAACCACCGATCATCTTTCATTGGTGGGTGAAGACTAAACATGGCTTGTGGCAAAAACGATAGTGTAAAATAAACGTGGCGCTTCCTTAAATCGTCTCCTGCTTTTGAAAGTTAAGCGTGAAAATGATGTTTTCCTTCGCAAGTAATACTCCAATTACCATGCAAACCATCTGGTACTTCATATTTAGGATTTTCATTCATATATGTTCCGATAGATTTTAATACCAATAAATTCCTTTAAGTTTGAAATTTTTCTTAGTCCTGTGTCATCTTGCAGTTGTAGCTTACTTCCTAGTGAAGCATGGAATGTGGGAGAAAGGCCAAGGTGATTTGGGACTCAAATTAGGTGCTTTGATGCAGTGAGTTCTCGCCATGGTAAGCGCCTGGCATTAGAGCCCGATCAGAGCCGATATCTTGTAGCGCTAACTCGAAGTTGAGCAAAGATGTACTGTAAACCAAACCAGGGATCTAAATAAATTGGGATAGAACACTCGATCAAGAGAGTGGGGATGCAATACTGCATGAAATCTGTAGCTTATGGATCGCCGGTCGTATATGTGGCGCTGTGGGTTTCTACGTTATCTCCGGTCATACGTCACTCTGCATAAATTATTAGCTAATTAGGTTGCTTATCGAAATTGGTGGCGCTATCACTGTCGCTATCGAAATCGTGTATTGGCTTTGTACACAGGTCACCCCGCCTGACCAACCAGCATTATTTCTATAATTTCTGGCACAAGCAGTAAGAATTTGGCAAAAGGATCATATCTTTCATTTGCCATTTAAGGCATTTCATGATCCACAGCCGCCCGTCCCCCCGACTTCCTCAAAAACGTTGAAGATTTTACCTATACAAACCAAAA
>JAMKCH010047937.1:0-21500 GCA_023653785.1 Ophioderma brevispina
CAAACGTGATTTTGTAAGCCCATAGAGTAACTGGTAAAATGAAATATTGGACTAACCACTAATGGAAGTATACATTTCCGCTTATAACTTCCAAACCACACATCCTTGCCTTAAAAGGTCCCAGGAATACAAATAGCATTGATGTGGTTTGTGTTTAATCACAAGGAGGGATCCATAAAGTAATTCAGTAATTGGGGTTGATGATGACATCATTTGGTATCATTGAATTTATCAGATAATAATAGAAAATTACCGGTGACTGTGTGATCTATTCATGAATGACACTGACCTGATAATCAATTTCACAAATGCTGTAACTGGTAGTGTATCTTTTCTGGCCCCTATTTATTGCAATGGAATGTCCACCCTAAAGATTTGGATAGGTTTATCATCTCATTTCCTGGGACCTTTAAGTTTCCCTGGTACAGAAAAAAAATAGTAGCTTTCTTCGATACCAAAATTTTGACCACTTCAATTAGACCTAAAATCTGGTGGTTCTGGGGACGAGGCTATTAGCGACCGGGCCATGGCCCTTTACGTTTCCCTTTAAGACTTTTGATCCCCATGCCGAGCACAACTTTGTATAGGGTCTCAATCTATGCCTCATGTTCATATGCATTATTCGTGACCATGCATCGTTGCACAAGAAGTTATGAATTTTGGAAGATTTTTCACACTGAACTTTACACTGGATAGTGGGTCTGAGTCGCCGATTTGAAACAACAGGAAGTTGCCTTTTGCCCTTCCTAATGTGGCGGGAAATAATATTCCACACAGATGTTTAATTGGCTATACAAAAACTCCTTTAACTTTGGACAATAAGGAGCTAGTTTAGAAGGCAAAATGCAATTTCCTGTGTCAATCGGCACCTATTCCCACGTGCGCAGCCCGCATCCTGTGAGAGGTCATGGATTTTTTCACATTAAGACCGTTGTGAAAGTCATCATAGTCCGGCATGTATCATAGCCGGGCCCCATAGACGACAACGGAATAAAGCGGGAACTAATGTTGCGGTGAAGATTCAACTGAATCGATTGCCCTATTGTTCACCTTGTCCCGGACTGTGAGACCGGAGGCCTATATCTCCTCCCACAACACCGGAAGTTCCCCTTCCATGACCTTTGACCCTCAGCTGAGTACAACCTATATCAAAAATACCGTCTTCAAGCTGCTCACGCTTACGGCCGTCCTGTAGTACGTATATCCTTGTTTCTAAAATTTGAAAAAAAAAAATTGAAAGCATCAGTTTGAAAATTCTCAAGACTACGAATAATACCGAAAGGCTTTGGGAAAAATGGGATGCGGCCCGTAGCGAATTGCGTGTTCACTTTTCAGTCCTTTGCGAGCACCAAAGTACCCGACAAACACGATCAATTTTCTCGCTAAGTTCCTTTCTATAGGTTTCAGACACAATTAACGATACATATTTAAGCAAAACTTAGAACGGACAACTCTGATGCAAAAATCTCCATAGAACCCCTTCGTTTTCCGAGATATTTGAGATTTAGTTTTCAATTTTTTTGCAGATTTTCGCTTATGACGGAACGATAACGTTAATCTCTCGCGCAGTACTAATTTAGATAATCTCTCGAAGTCTGTGACACAGACTAACCTTTCCCGGACGCTGCCGTAAGCTTGCGCCCTATGCACGTATCAGTGCACATCAATGATTATGTAACAATTATGTAACGTTATATGTAAGAGAAGCTCGCGTTTTTGGGGGAACAATGAACTTGCACCCTATAGACCAGTTAACCATCTGACTTCACATCAATTGTAAATAACGATGCGCGCCGCAGACACACAGGCAACACATTTCGAAGTAACAGCTCGGTCACCTGTCTTATAGTCTGATTTTTTATTCCTGTCAGTAAACCATATTTGTCGATGGAAGAATTCATTCGGATGGTGATGTGTTGAGATACAAACTAAAAAGTCGTACAACAGCTGAAATGCTCACCTTTGTTCAACAGAATAGGAGCTTTACCCATTTTGCATGAACATTTTTTGTATCGAATATGTCAAGGCTTTATATCAGATTCAATGGCATAGATGGTCGTAAAGTGCGAGACACTCTATCGATTCCTTTGTTTGGCGTCATCAAAGAAGGGAAAAAGTTTCACGAACCTTGAGGCTGGGTGAATGAAGATGATTAGGCCAAGTAAATCTTTGTAGTTTGTTATGGCGTGGACCAAAACTCACGCTACTTTTTACTGATTAGACCAAATGTCAACAATTATTTCTGGAATAGATGACTACATTTAAATGTATCAGATGCATCACGACCCTAAAAACGGCAATAACTAAAATGTGTTTTCAATTAAGAACCACAAAAAGAGAACTTTCACACGTTTTGACCAAAAGTGTTCAACATTTTAACCCCCGCCATTTTTTAGTCGTTGTCATAGTTTGACTCAAACGGGTCCAAAGCCCCCGTGTTGAAATACTTTTAGGGTGCAGATTTTCTAGTTATTCCCTTAGTGACGGTAAAAAGAACTTTCAATTGGGTGAGTAATAAAACTTATTCATATCATTTTCTTATGTTGAATGCTTCATTTCAGAGTTTGTTGCAAGTTTGTGTTTGGAATTTATTCAGTGCATTTGCTTTGTATTATTTTTCTTCGTGAGAAAAGGTACATGTTAATTATGGCCTTAATTTAGCCTTATCGTGACATCTCGATTTTCTATTATAGTGAGTGGTAAAGTATAACGGGCCCTCAGAGCTTTGGAATCGTCGACACGACCCAAAAACTTTTAATGAACTGACAGATAAAAAATCCTACTATAGCATAGTAAACAGTGCTTTACACACGTGTAATCTTCGGCATCTATCTGTGGTGGAGTTTTCCCGAACTTTTTCTTCAAGATATTTTATCGGTGAAGAATGGAACGAAATGTGAAATATGAACTATTCATACTGAACACAATCGCAGAGAGTACTGAGCGACTGAAAACAAAATCTGGGGAACAATCACCCGATCCTTATCATAAGTTAGATTTCTTAGCTGTGTGGGAGATAAGGAAAGAAGATGCTGGCATCGATGCACTAACGGCCAAACATGGTGTAATTGTATATTCTACCTCAATCTCATCCACACACCAAGCCCATTCACGCACGAATCTCTTAAAGCATGTCAGATCCCTTGATGCTATATTTTTCGGTTTAGGTGAAGAAGTGATTCTTTTACCCAAGACTCCTAATCACAGTTTTGTTTCATCCGTGCCCTGGTTCAGGCGGGACGGAAGCCCACAAAATGACAAGAGTGCAGTGAAGGTTTTGGGGTGTCTCAAGTCTGGGACAGAGCTTACGCAGCTGGCTGGTACATTCAGACATGTTAAGTTTGTCCTGATTGGAACTCGTTACTTCACATAATGTACTGTCCAAATCGACAGTACTGTTAATATTTAACAAATTTGACTGGTCATGAGGGTGATGGGGAGATTAGCGTTCCCGAGGTTTCCCTAGCAGACCTGGGCCTACTATCAACCCCTATGCTAGGCCTAACTAGATGATAGGCCTATATATATAGTAGCCAAGTATGCTAGCCATCACATAAGATAGTAGGCCAGGTATGCTAGGCAAACGAGGGAGCGATAATATCCCTTATCACCCGATTATAAGACCAGCTCAATATTCGTTTTATATACGAATACATAGTATTTGTTCACTGATTGGTCAAAACTACATCCAGTGATATTTTATTTTCTATTATTTACGTCCCGAGCCTCATATCCTATACATAGGCATGATTGGTTGATGCTCACCCAGGCCAAAGAACAGACATAGCAGGCCTAGGATTGGGGTAATTGAGAACTGAACGAAAAAAATATACGAAAAATGTAAGTAGAGGGGCCCAGGGGCCTACTCACCAATCTTGTCCTGAGTGGAATTGAAGAGAAGGATCCAGTTCCAATCAAAATAATATTATCAAAAAAGTATTGTAAGCTTCCAGCTGATGAGCTCCATCGTATAGAACTTAAGTCTGATCACTCGCTCATCCAGTGACAGTTTCGTTGCTCATATCCTTCACACAAAGGTAATAATTGAATGCTATTTTAGCTCAAACATTTATTTTTAAGGGTGAAAATGGCATTAAAATCCATAAACACTTTTTTTGGCACCCGGTTATAGCACCACATGCCTTTCTACTTGCTACAATAACACATTGATGAAAGGGGATTTATTAGTATAGTTCAATACTGAAATTACCCTAATTTTTTTTACTAAATACAGTCTGGGAAATATAAAATTGCAGGTGTTAAAACGGAATGTTATTTTTATGTACCTGTTGTTCATATCACCCTGTATATTTGTTAGTAACCAGGAAACCATTCAAACTTTGCAGATTTTCAATACTTAGGGGCAATCCTTATAATATGCGCTTTATAAAAATGTATACATTTGAAGAATTTGGTCAGTTTTATGGGCTATAATGAGAAATAGGGTGAAAATGCAGCGATTTTCACCGCAATTTGCGCCTTTTGGAGTCCTTCGATTAGCGAATTCCCCCGAACCGACGGCCAAACAAAGCACTGTCTGCACTGTTAAAAATTCCATAAATAAGAAAACAGGATTTAACGGTAAATGTACGGAAAAATCGTTTTAGAAAACAATAAAAATAAAAAAACAAAAAACATAAAAAGAGCTCTAAAATGTTAATTTACGGAAAATTTAAAAAATTATGGTTTTTTTTTAAGGTTTACTTTTTTTTTTGTGGTTCCGTAATTTTAAATTACGGAAAAAATTCTTGTTAAAATACATATTTTTTTCAATAATATGAGACAAATTTCGTTAAAATACTGTCAAAGTTCCGTTAATTGACAAAATTTTAAATTTACCCCAAAAATTGACTGGAAATACTGCTGCCAGAAAATTCCGTAATTTACGGACATTTTTTTTAACAGTTGTGGCATTGTTAATTATAAACAGTAAAATATAATTAATTTCGACATATTATGGTGAAATTCAAGCGTGTATGACGATAATAAGAAACTCAACCAGATCTACTACCACAGCCGGGCATAGAGTTGAGGCTAATGTTTTGCCCTGCGAGCAGGAAAGCTAATTCAGGGCACGTGAACGACTAGAAACGTAAACATGTGTAAATGGTCTATATGCAGGGCTTCAGCTGCCTCATATGCATGATCAACCATTATGAAGTTACACTTGTAGGAGAAGCCTCGCATTTTTGTGGAAATGAACTTGTGACCCTGTGACCCTTCGTAAATGACTTGACATATCTTTCGGCTTCATATTGCTGGTTACGTACGTCCCCTCGGGTGGGGGTGCCGCGGACCAATTTTGGTAAAATAAGTTCAACATGTCAGAGATAAGCCGGTAAAAGTGTGGCCAGGGCCAGAAGGAAGAAGAAAGAAGAAACACGAGCGATACAGCCGATTTCATTGGCAGAATGACAATCCAAACAAACTTACAAGGAAAAATGTCTGTTAAATCAACATACAAAATTCCAGCCAACCTCAGTTATCAAAACCACCTCCGTTGTCAACCAATGGCTCATGGCGAACTATATGAACCATCAGCCAGAAGGTTTTGCTTAGGACGGAACGAGATGACCAAGATCTGAACACGGGAAAATTAGAAAAAAAAAATATACTTTTGCAAAATATGAAAGTCTGCCGGGGACCCTTGTTGCGTGTAGCCCCAGGAGAGGGTCACGTTACTATGGGCGTAATATGTGTGAACTGCTCTAAATCTAATATAAAATAGCCAAATTAATTCTTAGGTAAGCAGGAGTAAAAAAGTCAATTGGGTCACACGCGCGTGGTGCTTCATTCAAGATATTTGGAAAATGGCTAAAGGTCATTTGTTTATAACGCGAAAGGTCAACGTTGCAATACCAGATTTTTCTAAATATTTTTTTATAATGTAAAATGATACTGAATCCAAATATGAAATGACTTTGCACTTTTGGCCATCTCCTTGTTGTTATAATTGAAGGGGTTACAAAAAATCCCTGTAGGATCTTGGGGAGGGGACATTCTACCCTTCCCCTAAGGGAAACCAACCCTATGCAAAATAAAAGATATTTTGAATCACTATCATTAATATGGTTTTTAATAGTTTTAAAAGAAATCTTGGTATTACAAGTGTTGACCTTTCTGACTCAAACAAATGACCTGTTGCCTATTTTCACAAATATCTTGGAAAGGAAGCCACACACACATGGGACCCAATTGACTTTTACCTCCTGGTAACATAATGAATAATTTGAGCATATATTCATGAGATTTGAGCATGTTCAAATATTGACCCCCATAGAAAAACTTTACCCCTCTCCGGGGCTACACGAACCAACGGGTCTCCGGCGAACTTCAATATTTTCAAAAGTTATATTTTTTCTATGAATGTTCCCGTCATTCAGCTTTAGTGGTATCCGTTCGTGTAACCAAAAAACCTTCTGGGCTGACGGTCTAATTAAGGTTCTGGGCCGTATTCACAACCACACTTAAGTGCACACCTTTGCTAAGAGATTCCCTTAGATATGGAAAATTTGAGGATTTTAACCTTAATTTGTTAATTAGTGTGAAATTTAAGGAAACTTTTAAGGGACCTCATAGGTCCCTTAAAGTTGCCTTAAATGACACAAGTTTTTATAAAAAACAATGAAAAAGTAAAAAATTAAAAAAAAAAAAAAAAAAACTTACATTGTGCTAGAATAGAATTTTTGTATATCATAATTAGGTTTTGTAATCAACGTTGCCTTATCAGGGTGCTATAATTAACACGCTTTGCGTTCTTATGGTATCTCATTCTAATTGAATTTTATGGGGACTATTTTCATATAATGATATATTGCTATGATGGTGTGAATGGAAATAAATCTGAAACTATAACTAACTATAAACTATGACAAAGTATATTGTGCTATAAAATTGTTTCAATAAGCAGCATGACGATACATAAAATGGTCATTTCGTCAAAATATTGTACTCTACCAGGGCAAAAAAATGAGCAATAGTTTTAGGATTTCCATTAGTTTTTCATTTAATTTAAGGGAAGCTCCTTTTTTAAGTTAAGTGTAATTTTACACTTAAGTGTAAGTGCGCTTTGTGAATACGGACCAGATCAGAAGAATCACAACCACCGCCGCTGGCCACCCCACTACTTACCAGAACCCCAAACCAGTCCCCAACAGCCAAAACAAAGCCGAAAAACCTAGGAAAGCGAGAACCGCGCAATTCTAATTATGCTTTTATCGTCAAGGTTATTTGCATTAATTAAGACACGCAGTAGTGTGTCCACCAATTTTAAAAATAACAACTAAAAACCAACAAACAAAAAACAGTCAAACAAAGCATTAAAACAGCCATAATACAAACGACACACACAGGGCCGTAGCCAGAGGGTGCGGGGGTGCGACGGCACCCCCCCCCCAAAAAAAATGACAAGTCCGCTGTTTGAGGTGGAAGGTCCGTGGTTTCAAAGATGGAAGTGTCCTGCTTCCTAAAGTCTGTGGTTTACGGGGGAGGAGGAGGGATATGGATGAGGGTGGAAGCGCATGGGGAGGAGTGGGATGTCACATTCACCCCCCAAACCCAACCACCCCAAAAAAAAAACAAAAAACATAAACAAAAAAAAAAAAAGAAAAAAACAAACAAAAAAAAAAAAACAAAAAAAAAAACAAAAAAGAAACAAAAAAACAAAAAAAAAAAAAAACAAACAAAAAAAAAAACCACAAAAACACCCCATAAAACCCCCCCCAAGCAGCCTACCCCCCCCCCCAGAACAACCCACAACCCCCCCCCCCCCCCCCCCCCCCCCCCCACCCCCCCCCCCGTCTTCAGGAATTTGGAATCAACGGTGACAAAATTTTGGGTCAACCGGCGAGCGCAGCGAGCCGAAAAAAACATGGTTTGGTTGGTACGCAAAAGGTTCACTTCAGGAAAAATCCGCACCCCCCCCCCCACCAAAAATTCCTGGCTACGGGCATGGAACACACCGTTAGATATTAACAGAAACAAACTTCCCTTTGTGTGACGCGCGTTTGATGAAAATCGCACTAGGTGGCAATTCATCAATAATCACTTAACCGCTCACAATACACACAAGAGCACGTATTAAACCACAAAGTATATTGGAACAGTTCATGTGCACCCATATGAAATAAAAAAACGGAAACGATGAATTAGAAGTCCTTTCAAACGGTTCACTTTATAATGATTTATTAGTGGCAAGTGCGAAACTAGTACAAGTGGGTCTCACGACCTACAGCCCGTTATTACGAATGGATATAGCCAAACTTAAACATAATTCTAGTTATCCTCATGATGGCCTTTTAGTGATAGTGTTGAAGATAGTTCACTCTGTGACAAAGAGACTGAAGTTTTAACGGGATTCTTTTGTTCGATATCACTACTGAACCATCAATACATCATATCCACACTTGCGGTAATGCTATAAGTTTCCGTCGTGGTTGAGCGTTCTAGCGTTGGACGTTATGATTTTACCATTAGGATGGCTCTTGTTGTCGGTTCGAGTCTGGCGGTGGCCACGACTTCAGCACATTAAAATTACTCGAGAGTAAGATCATTTTCTTTTACTTACGGTCACCTTGGCCATTGAAATTTATGGAAGGAAGTAAGTATAATTCATCTATAGTTACCAAAACATTTCAAAATCTGTCTATTAAGACCGACGGTAGTGGGTCCACTAAGTTTTAAAAATTAAAAACCAAAAAATAAGAAAAACAGCAAAAAATCAGTAGAACGCCCATGATGCAAGCGACACACACGTGATACAAGCGACAGACACCGTGAGTATATTAACAGAAGAAACAAACGTCCCTTGTTTGACGCTTGTTTGGACGAGTAAAGGTGGGAGTATCCGTTAACGACCGGCTAAACTACTCGCCATACGATAGATCAGCATTATTTTCAAACATCGAAGTATATTGGCACATTTCATGAGCAAGATATGAATTAGACAACGGAAAGACAAGTTAGAAATGCTTCAACGGTCATGTATAGCGATTATTAGTGGCAATGGAAAACTGGTCAAGTCTCAAGATAAGGAAGTTATTGATTTGTATTTTGGGGGTTCAGGTCGGTTAGAGTCCCGTCGAGCCTACCATTTCGACTATTAATTGTTAACTATAGTAAGTCGCAGTTGGTGCTATCATTCTTTTTGTTTGATGATTAATTTCATGATATAAAAGTAGAAATTCAAGTACTGAAAGTACGATTTTTCTATTGAGATTTTCATTAAATACCTCGTAATCAGTGACACAGTTCATTTAAGTTCACACATTCCATGCACAGAATGTAGTGAGTCATGTTTAGACGTGTATTCTGTTTCAATAAGTATATTAAAATATGCTCTCTAACCAAAAGATGTCCTCATGGCTAGTAGAATCGGGGTGCGTAAACTCCCATAAGATTTTACAGGGTATTTATATAAATTGAATTCGAATTTTTATGCAAGGCTAATTATGGTATTGTGAAATTCATGCGTTGCTCGGTGTGCTAAATTTTAACGTTCAGACTAAATGTTAAATATTTTGCAGAGATGCCACTTTGCATGAAAAAACCATGAAGTCAAGTCTTTTGCTTGCCGAATCGAATTTTAGTATTTTCAGTTATTTTCAGGGCTGGTTGGGTGTTTTCCGGGCGTCTTTTATGCGCCTCTCGCCAGTTTTAACGGTTTCTGAGTGATGCTAAGTGGCATTACTTTATTCTAAGTTTATCGTAAATTAACAGGCGGTTTCCTTAGAATTTCCATCGTGTCCTGTGGTAAATACGTCGGTTTTCCTAATGCAAGCAGAGTATGTGTAGTAAATCATTCTTTTCTTTTAAAATGTCAAAATACCAGTGTAGTATCACAAAAAGGGACAACAAAAACACTTTCCCAATTATGCCATTTTTAATTCTATTTTTTTGTGTTGTGAAAAGGCCTCCCTCCGCTAAATTGTCCCGACGGAAACGAGATATCAATGATAAAAAAAAACACTAAAGTTGTATTTTCCAAGGATAATAAATTTATTCAAATCTCAAATTTTAATGCTATTTGATGTATAACTGTACAAACAAATGTTAAAATAGAATATTAAAAAAAAAAAACGTTCAACGTCGTAAAGCCACAAGTTTGTAAAAGAGTACCCGAGCCCATATAAAGTTAATAAATGTTAGAGAGCACCAATATACTCAAGGGTCTGCCCCAGTGGCAAACTTGGTCCCATTTCTTCTGCACAATGCAAAAGAATATGTCCGTTTCCCACCATTCAAACCTCCATACAGCCCAAATTTAATTCATAGTTTTGGTTTTCATGCTATAGAGGTGCTGATTGCAATAATGCCGGGTTCAACACAACCCCTTTCATGGAGACAACAGAAAAGCGAGGACTTCCCTCAGGTTCTTGTCCTCTTCTTCTGCTCGGTATCTCACAGAAAGACTGGTACAAAAATCACCCAAAACACACGTGAGTTGAAAACTCTATCACAGAATCATAACCAACTACCTTCTAGAACAGGTCGCCTGCGATCCGTCGAAAACACATTTTCATTGGAAGGCAATTGCGCCTCGTGGATGATGTTACACAGAGATTGGCTTTATTCCGTACTTGAATAAATCTCCCACAACAAGAAATCAAGCAAGACGAAAACAAACGACACTAAGAAATATTACATTTTGAAAGTATTCAAGTCAGACCAAGACGCCCTTGCCCAAGAATAGGAAGACTAATTTCCAAACTCAACTGCCAATATGCAGTTGGACTTATGTAAATCAACAATTTGGGCTAATGATTATGGTTCCTTTAAGTGAAATGTCACGAACGTTCTCAACAAAGGAAATAGGAATGGAAGAAATGCGACCAAGTTGCCACATGGGGCAGACGCACTTGAGTAAACTTGGTAGCTCTCTTAAATTGTAAACTTAGATGGCTCGTTAATCTTTTTAAAACTTTGGGGTTGGCTATTACGTTGGACGTTTTTTTTGGTAGATAAAGGGGAAAAGCACACGCTCGAGCATTTCGTATATGAATCAAAACATGATACATTACAATGAACCAAGTGGGTTATAGTCATAGCAGAAGGGTTGTATACCTAGAGGTACAAATGATTGGTTACAGTGTGTAGGCAACCCATACCCAAAGGCATGCTAGAAAATTCAGATTAGTTAGCTATGTCCAGGTTAGGGGTCAGTAAAGATCATATGGAGTGGTCATATATCGGGGATAAAATGCAAAACTGCTCCAATCCATTTGAACACATACCAACTTGTTGGAGATGACCAAGAGATAAAAAAATGTATAGTCATAATTATGTGAGCTTTAGGGAGAACGCACAAATAGGGTTAAAGGTCAAATCAGAAGTGGTCAAATAGTTTGTATCAGTGTACTTTCTCAACATAAGGGGTTTCTTTTTTAATAATAGTTTGGGGCTATGGAGGAGGAAATCCTTGGGGATGTAGAAACACGTCGACCACACTGTTGCAAGGGGGGTGGGGGAGGAGAACGAATAGGCATATTATCACACCTCGCCATTTCCCCAATTGTCATTGCTTTTTTCCTTTTAGACGCTGAAAAGGAGCCTATTCCCTCTGTCTAATATAATATTATATTATATAGAGATATATATTTTCTATATATATATATATAATATATTAA
Organism: Ophioderma brevispina; assembly: GCA_023653785.1. NCBI lineage: Eukaryota > Metazoa > Echinodermata > Ophiuroidea > Amphilepidida > Ophiodermatidae > Ophioderma > Ophioderma brevispina. The sequence continues at coordinate 11,625 of JAMKCH010047937.1, forward strand.
TAGATTATATATATATCTTATAATATCGTCTAGAGAGAGAGAGAGAGAGCGAGCGAGAGCGAGGAGAGAGGAGCGGAGAGCGAGAGAGCTGCTCTATTTAACTAGGGAATTTCCAGGTATGGAGCCCATGGAGAGATTGCACACAATATATGAGTCATGAACATACTTTCCTATTGGACCATTTAGGTATGTTTAGCACATGTATACTTGTGGGCTATTTTGGGTATGGCTGTGTGGAGAATAATAGTATGACACACACAAATGGGTTGGGTGGGATTCTGAAAGGGGACTAACTTTACGAACTGGGTTTAAACAGGGTTAGTCTACAAGTGGGGACCTTTTTCTTTCAACATACGGTGAAGTTAAAGTAACGGGTGATTAAAAAGTCATCAGGCGGCTGGAACAGCCATCCATCAAGGCCAACAAGCCACCTAACTCCGGTGCCATCTGGATCCATGAGGACTTTCTCGCATTTTGAGAGTATGTTGTAAGAAATAAAAGGCCCCTTTTGTAGGGACTACCTTGTTTAAAACCCAGGTCTAAAAGTTGTCTCCTGTAAGAATACCAGGCCCATAGGTCCAATGTTGATCTGCAGAGTTGTTAGATGTAGCAGTATATTACACCGAACCTTTATAGTTAAGGTCATTTGTGGTCCCCAAAAAGGGGACATTTGTGACAGGACAGAAGGTGGAGTGAAATAGCTATCCTTTTATTTGCTAAAGTTGTATGTTGTCAAAAGACCATGTGGCTTGAGGCTGCTAGCTGCGGGACAAACAACAACTTATACTCTTCTTGGTGGAAAACAGGACCTAAAACATTTTTACGTGGTGTTGAGATGACATTACGACTGTTTTCTTACTAATAAAAGTCGGATTCCTGAATTTTTTAGTAACAATGCACTAGAGATGTTTTATACACCCCTTTCAATACAACAGTGTAATAAAACAATGGACTTTGATTTTAAAAAAATAGGGGCGCGATTGTTTTATTAATTTTTAAGAAATCGCGAATCCAACAGACTTGTAATAGTGGACGGATCAAGCTACATTTTGAAAATTGCGGTGAAAGCGCATGTGTGAAATATAACCAATTGAATTATGGAAAATAATACAACACCCTGGAGAAGTCACCCCACAGTAGAGTTTTGCTTCTGTTAGAAATTGTACTATTTGAATGTGTTTATAAATTGTGCTTTCGTAAAATTGTCTTCACCGATCAACCCCCCCCCAAAAAAAAGTATGTATTGTTTTAAAATTAAACTCTTGTGTTGTTGCATGCACTAGTTCTATTGTGATAAAGGGTATTTCTGACGTGACCCCACGGTATACCGTAACGCCTTTTGAATGTGCGAAAACACATGGTCTTGCGCAACGACTAAGGTAATTTATGTTATGCGTTCGTTATTGAATTGCAGGAACTGTATTATTTATCGCCACTACGTTCTAGATGCCAATGTAAGAATTACAACTTCAAAACAGATATGAAAAGCCTCAGGTCAGTTTAAAATTTTCCCTAAATCTGTTTCTCATGTAGTCATTTTGATTAACTTTGTTTTCTAACTAAAAATAGAATAGGGTATGGGGTGGGTACGGGACTTCCATGGTCTGAGGCCATTCCCGCTCCAACCCGCTTTCCCCCGAAAAAAAGTGGCAAAAGAAATCACCCGAATCCTGTGTGGGGTTTTATGTATGCAAATAAAACATTACTGTTATAGAATGTATGAAACAATTTATCAGCAATCAAAATAGATGTGAAAGTAAGATTGATACACGGGGATTACAATGTTATGGTTCAGATGAATACAAACACTCTCAACCTTGTTGGAGGGGTAAGTGGGGGACGCGGACGCGTTTTGGGGATCCACGAAGCCCCTTGAGGATTAGGCTTGTCACATATGCTTGTCCATAGGTAGTGTAGAGTCCACCGCGCTTGCGACATGGGGTCTTGCACATAGTCCCCGAGAAGAGAAAGGCGTATCGCCTCACTGCGTGCTGCATTGAGCTCCTCATTTATTAATTCTATTTTTTTTGCTCAACTGGCCATACGTTAAGTCAGGATAGCGGCAATCCCTGTAAACGCTTCTTCTCTTGGAGATGAGCAGTGAGGCTAAATGTGTGAAGTTGGTTAGAGCCAGCCACTGCGATTGTTGGGGTTTTGAGAAGTCTATATCTAACGGTGGACTAAAGGTAGGGCACTCATTGAAAATGTGATCCGCAGTCTGTGAGGAGAGGCCATATTGTCAATGTCACCAAATTCCTTAGTGGAAGATTGCTATCAGTTGTGAGTTCTGCCATAGGTGTGTTAGTGAATTGGTCTGTCTTGGTCATAGCTGCAGTGTTCCATGTCTGTAAGATGTTGAAGGGGGAGCTGGGAGTTGCAGCATGTCGACAGAAAGGTTCGAAGAGAAAAGAGGAGCAGTCTCTGTCGCCGAGGTATAGTGTTAATCTTTGACGTGTATGAGCAGGTGTTTTTATTCAACAGCGTTTTCAGCAGTTCGATGTGGTGATTGTTATCTCCGAAGCACTGCAGGAGCAATGCCTGAACGCACTGGCATGAACCCAGATGGAGGGGGACGAACGGCCAGCCAGTAATGGTCTCATGGTCTCGTTGAGTCTGTGCCCAGAAATTCTTTGTGTTGAGAGCGATTGCACCATGATGGGAAGGGCCGATTCAGCAGCACTGTAGACCAGACCCAGGGCGGCGGTGCGTAGGGTCGTTGGGCAGACCCCATGAAGATCCAGAAAGTCTGCACAGGAGGTTGTTCCTCTAAGATACCTTGGCACATACGACTCGAGGTGCTGCTCGATAAGTAGCTGCCGATCAAGCTTCACTCCCAGTTAACGTTGGTGTAGGATTGTATGGCAGAGGCCGCTCCATTGAGGTTGATTGAAGCTGGCGATGAACCCTTGTGTTGAATGGAGGCTAGTGCGGTGGTCTTCTGGCGTTACTTCTTGAGTTCGATCTTGAGATATGCTAGGATTGGTTGGTAAGGAAACATGTGTAGAACTATGGGAGCCATTCAAGACATCGTGGGGGTGCAGTGTATCGGACTCCGGGGTATTTATATTTCAGGATTCTGGGCCTTGGCATCTCGGTTGGTGATAGCAGAGTAAGCTCATCTAGTGAGAAGGGTTTTGAAAGCAGTGGCGCGCGTCCACGCCAGGGGCTCGACAAAGTTTGGGATCATTTAACATGAGCAATATCCTTGATACGACCATTTGCGATGAGTTGCTCAGCTATTGAGTTGCGACACCAGGACATTTCGTGGTTTGGAACTTGCCGGTGAGGCGGTGGCGGTTACGGTTAATAGTTTCCAGGCCTTAGTGTTGACGAGTGAAGTCAATTCCCTGTACCGTCTTCTCCCAGCGCTCGCGACGTTTCTTGTCCTAGCAGTTTGTCAGATTTGACGCCTTGGATGACGCTTCTCCCCGGGTTCAGAATTCAAGACATTCATTTAAGAAAACGCATCACTTCCTCATCCCAGGATGGAATAATGCGACGAAAGCCACGTGGGATGCTTTCGTTGCTATCTAAAAAAAGAGTTTACATAGTGTGGTATCAAAGAATTGTCAGGTGGAGAGGGTGGTTCGGAAGGTTTGGGAACTTCTGAATCCACAAGGTTTCATGGTCCGCTGCCTTGCGAAGAGTTCCACCTTTTCAATGACTTTATGGGTACAGACCAGCAAGGCTCTCCGGAGCGATCAGTGATGGTCTATGTGGACTTTGGAAAAGCGGTCGAGACAGTACGGTTGACCAGAAAAAAGGGGGGGGCTCTTATATCAAACAAAAATGAAAGGTCAGGATTGATGGTTGTGTTCACATTCCAGAGTTAGAACACTGTCTGGTGATTGGGGGCGTACAAAGGAGTTGTACGCCCAGATTTGGGAGAGGCCCGGTCGTAGGGGGACCGGCAAGGTGGTATTCGGTGCCCCAGGTAATGCTATGACTGATGAAATCACCAGCGTAGATGCAAGGGGCACCATAAGCATTGATTAAGTGGTGAGAATCTGCTTGACCGCCCGGGAGTAGGTGGCTGTGGAATTGATGATTGGACATCACAAATTGGGTCGTTGGGCCCATTCCGGGTGGAGTGAATCTGCAGATGAGGTTGTTATGACGTCTCGTAGACGTCAAGGTCAGAAATACCTTCCACCCACAAATAAAAGAGCCTAGTGCACAAGTGATCTGAATTTTATATATGTAACCGATTGTAAGATTTTGTATTGGTTCAAGATTTGGTATGTCCAAAGTACAATGATCTATACAATCAAAATTACACTTAAAATTCGAATTCTTACTCAGAGTTCATTGTCTCCAACTAAAAGTAGCGTTTGCGTTCAAAGATATAGTCCTCACAGCGAAGACTCCAAAATGACAGCATGCAAGTTCACCGCTTATAAATCCTCGGGTGTATATTCCATGGAATCTTTCCCAGGTCCGCAGTTTAACTTTTGTTCCAGCAGTTCAAGACGACGGGTTTTCTCTCGACGACGATAATGTTCCACAATATCATAAAATCCAGGTAATAAACCACCATCAGTCTGTCGCTTATGTCCCCATATAGGACCACAAATTGGAATCCCTTTTTGATTCCGAAAAATGAAAGTCTGTGGCTTAAAAGACGACAGAGACCATTTAGCTCTCAAGTCCGGCGGCACCAAATATAATCATGGCAATAGGTGTAGAACTCAAAATCTACCATAATGTTAGAGTGTAAACTAGATATAATTATACTGTATAGCTCCAGACTCTAGTTTCGCTCCTGATTCTCAATGCGGCCCAGAGTCCTTCAGTCCACCACAAGTACTATTTAACTTCTTCCACTAGATTTCCCTTTCTAACAATATCATTACAAAGCATCACATGAGAAACATAACCTTGAATCACATCACTTTCCAGATTATAAATTTGTGGGAAATCCCTGATCTTACATGTTTGATACTCAAAAACAAAACAACAAGGTGATCAGGTTCTAGTTTACATCTGAGGTAATTCCCATTTCCCCTATGGTGCAATCTATCTAAACAGGTGCATTTTGTATAAACAACTCTTGGGAATCCCGTTTCTCTTTTATAGTAAAACAAGAGTACTTTCCTGTGAGAAATCTTTCTCAAATAATATTGAGAAATAAAATAAAAATACTATTTTCAACACAAAATGGAAAAGCTAGCTATATAACATCCTCCCCCCTTAAAAAAGAAATTTGAATGAAAGGAAAATTTCCAAAATCTGGCCTTATACCTTAACCATTTTGTGGTTAATTTAATACAGTCTACACAGTGCAAATTTTACCCTTTTTATTATACTGTTCTTTGCATTGCTGCCTTCAGTCTAAATTACATAAAGTTGTAATCTCAAATTTCTGAACATATCAAAATTTAGGCCAGCTCTGGGACCAAGGCATTGCAGACATTTTCTTTTCCTTTGGTATGTCTATGTCCGATTGTTCTGTAGAGTTAAAATCCAACTGACCAAGTCTTGATTTCTGTTTTTCATATTGTGATGAAAGTCAACGGATTGTGATACGTCTACACTAGAAACTGGGTACATTGTTGTACTCACGTACACTTCAAATTTTGCAATGACAGTTCGCAAGCAATGACTTCTTTCTCATGTTGAGTAGTTTTTCGATTGTTTGTTCAAACTTCTTAGAGAGTTTGCATGGAACTCCACCAGCCACATACTGGCAATAACTGCCAACTTGAATGTTTCTGAGAGTCTGGCGCAATCAAAACTGGCGCATTTCATCAAAATCGATTTGAGGTTCTCAAACGCTTGTTGCATGCTGGACCACACAAATTTTTTGTTTTCTTCAGAAGGTTGGTCAGCGGACCGCAATGTCTGAGAAATTTGGACAGTGTTTTCTGTAATATCCGACCATACCTAAGAATCTCATGAGATCTCTCTTACTTGTGGGTTGTGGGGAATTTCTAATTGCTTCAATTTTGTCAGTGAGTGATTGGCCTCCTTAATGTGAGTGTCCTACAACATGTCCTAAGTATGTGACATTGCATGGCAAAAATTCATTTTTCACCAGATTCACAGTCAAACCGGTTGAGATAATTTTAAAACAATTGATGGAGCTGGTATCATTGTGTTTCCCTGGTTAATGTACAACAAGGCGATCATCGAATATGCTTCACAATTTCTATGTCTGCAAACTCTGTCTTTAATAGTCTCTGAAATGTGCGGCGATTGGAGACCAAATGCCATTTTTGTTTGGTTAAGCCATAGGGCGTTACTAAAAGCTGAAATTTCTTTGGCACGGTCAATGAGGGAACTTGCCAATACCCCTCACCAATCAAATTTGCTAAAAAGATGGCATTTCCAACTCTATCTATGCAATATCAAGCCGGGGAATCGGATAGAGTCAGTTTGGAACAGAGGTTGACTTTTCGAAAAAATCTGTGACAAATCGAAATGAACAGCAAGTTTGGGAACCAGAATACTGGGGAACCCATTCACTATTGCTTTGTTGTACTATTCCATTGTCTAAAATGTATTTCACCTCATTTCTGAAATGTTGCAACTTGATTTGGATTCACCCATACGGATTTGTTTTTATAGGCTCGGAATCACATACGTATGTTGGTTATGACATGTTCTCACTGGTCCATCCGGAAATATGTTTTCCCATCTTTAATTAACTCTTTATTCACCTTGTTACCTTGTGGGAGGTGCCTAGTTTTTGTCTCTAAATTGGCATTATGTCAGAATTTTGCAATTTAACACCATAATCATTTTCTGTGTTTACAGTGCTGTCTTGTTCTGTTCGACTCTGTGATGGCATCATTTGTACACTCATCACTAATACTTGTTGACACGCAACACACGCAGGCTGACTTATCTCTTTCATTTACCCTTTGAGCATATATATGGTGACATACTTGTCACTTTTGCGTCTACCTGGTGTTTTGATCACATAGTCAAGATCTCCCACTTTTTTTTTTCCTCAATCTCTATGGTCCAGAAACTTGTCTTTCCAAATGATGCCCTTGTATTGGAAAAAGTGCCAAAACTTTGTAACCCGTTTGAATACTCTGTTCCTTGCTTCTTTGTCATACCATGTTTTCATTTTGCCTGCTTCTGTTTGAGATGTTATTTCCAACTCTATCTATGCTCTTTGGAGCCTGTGTCTGAAATTGAGACACTGTTAACAATTCACATCAAGATTTTCATCACACCACTTTTCTTTCAGTAGTTTCAATGGTCCCTAAATTTGTGACCAAACACCAATCAAATGGACTGAATCCTACTGACTCTTGTACAGCCCCCTTTTCCCTGGTAGCAAATAACAGGAGATGAACTCCCCTCATCCCATCCCTCTCAAATTCAAGACATAGGTTTTGATCATTGTTTTCAATGTTTTGTGGTACCTTTCTAGGCCCCGGGATTCTGGGTGTATGCTGAATAACTGTACTGAAATTCCCAACTGTTCCATGACTTGTTGCACAAACCTAACATGAAATTGATCCTTGGATCAGCTGAATTGATGTTGGAAGCCTAATAGGTGAAAAACTGTGTTAGAGCTTTCACGATATTCTTTTGCCCTAATATTTCTCAGGGTATAGCCTCAGGGAATCTGGGTGGAAGCAAACCTGAATGTCAGTAAATCCTGATTTCCTGACTTGGTCGTTGGAAGTGGTTCTACGCAATCTATTAACACCCTACTACATGGCTCATCAAATGCTGTATTTGTTGAAGGGAGCAGTAAGGAATTTTCCGATTGGCTTGCCCACCATTTTACATGTGTGACAAGTCTTACAATACTCAGACACATCTTTTCGGAGTGTAGGCCACAAAAATGACTCATAATTCTGTCATGCGTTTTTCCTTTCTCACACCTAAGTGTCCTTCCATGGGACTATCGTGGGCTATGCGATCACTTCCCTGTGGTTATACCTTTGGCACTACAATATGATCCACAACCTTCCATTCTTCATCTACAAGTGCATCGGGTGGGGAACACCATTTTGCTTGTAGAAACATCAGGAAAATTCTGCTCTGCTTCCTGTTGCGACAATGCCGGCCCTCTCACCTATTTCCAAGTGCTGGGTCTGTTTGTGCTTGCTCATTTACCAAGCTTTTCATGGCTTAAAGTGTCTCCTTTACAGTCCACTACTCTATCATGCTCGCAGCTGGATTTTCACAGTGTTTACCATCTTGTCACTTTGTTTGTTGTGCTCCGGGGCTGGCTTTTTTCACTACAGGGAATTTAGTCTCCCCTGGAGAGGGAAGATGACCTCCAAATTCCTCTAATTTGTGCGAGAAAAGTATCTATACATTTGGCACCACAAGTTCTTTCTGTCGCTCTTCCTATGTGTATTGAGTATTTTGACTCATCACCTGCTCACCTGTTTTCCCTGTGAGGCTTTTCTGGTCTTGACCTAGTTACTGCACATGCTGGGACAATTTCAGTTTCCTCCCTCATCAACTTATCCACTGTACAGGGCACCTGGGAAACTAATGGATCTGGGAGTACTTTTCCCCCTGCCAAAAATCCTTCCTAAAAACATGGATACCCCTTTTTACTGGGAGTTTCTTGTCTAACACCAATTGTGACGTTCCGGAAACCAATGCTGATGTCAAATTCATTTTGTGAAGAGGGACACTACTACAATCCATACTATCCCCGATCAATGCACTATTTCCTGTGGAGCTCTCAATATCAATGGAAGTGCATCTTCCAATACCATAGACTGTGCGCAGCACGTGTCCGCATGATTCTAATGGGTTTTGGAGCTAAACTATCACCTGAAAGTGACACAAATCCCCCCACAACAAAAGGCTTAAGTCTACCCTTACTTTTTCTGTGGCAATTCCCTTTGGTGGAATTTCTGTTTTTTGACCAGAAGAAGACTTTTGACCTCAAAGTAACTGCACAACCTATTTAATTGGTTTTGACTCACTTTTTGCTCTCTCCATTGTGGGTGGAAATACCATGTATTCCCCCACACCGTGACCTTGTATGTCCGGCTTCTTACATGATTGCATGTGAAGTGTGATTTGGGTCCCATCCCATGCTTTTGATTAGACCATTATTTCTTTACGGGGTATTTTCTTTACTCCCCTTTTCACGGGAACCTGACTGGGATTTCCCCCCTCACTGTGGTTGCTACCATGAGATGCTTTGTTTGCCCGACTTATTGTTGTACGTGTTGTACCTAGTAAATTCTTTGCTAGGCCTAGTAGTATGACTTATTTTTTGTTCAAGCATAATCGTCGTGCCTTTACGGCTGCTTCACGAAACTGTCCAATTTTGTTTTCATCCAGAATGTGGTTTTGATATCGGGATGTACACACTGTTTGAACTCTTCAAACTAACATCAACTCCCTAAGTTGAACCAAAATTTTGCCCGACTTTTCTTTCGAGAGAAGCCGCGATCAAACATTTGTTCCTTACGCGGGCAAATTCAACGTGGTCTGGTCATCCTTTTTCTGACAAGACTGAATTTTTTTGTCTATATGCCTCTGTCACCAATTCATATGCTTGAGCACTGCCGCTTAACCTCGTCCATACTCCTACATCTGTCCTAATACATGGCGAAATATATTTCTTCGGGCTTTACACCTATGAACACTGACCTGTAGCAAAAAGGTCAGACTCCTTGGTCCATTTCAAGCTTGGCAATTTTCCTCAAAGTTAAGAAGTATTTGTCTACTTCTTGTTCTGAATTTTGGAACCAGGCGAATATTTTCTCGCCGCATCACAACCCAGATTTCTTGGGAAGAGCCACTCTGATCTAGCTAGCCCTGTTTTTTCATTTTTTCTTAACTCCTAACTGCGCAAGCTCTTTTGTTTCATCTCATTTTGGGCAAATTTTTTCCTTTTCAATAACCTTTTCTTTTTTTCAATTTGCAATCCATCTCTTTTGT
>JAMKCH010047938.1:0-11604 GCA_023653785.1 Ophioderma brevispina
GGAACAATACAAGCGAAACAAAGAGTCATGGCCGGACAAGACTAGAAATTTCCGATTCGGACTTAAATAGTGGACAACTTCAAGAATAAAGACGGGCCTACAACGCGGGAGTCTACAGGGTGTAACCAGACCTTAGGCTCGGGGGGGGGGGGGGGGGAGGCAAGACTCCAGAAGTTTCCCGATTTTTAGACACCGGGTATACGTAAAAAGAACCCCTATCTTTTTCTAGTTGGTTCAAACTCGAAGGAGGGGGGGATGAGCGTCCGGGCCGCCGGGCAACCTCGCCTTGCCTTTCTCTTCTTCCCTCTTCCTCTTCTTTTCCCCTTTTCTTTTTCTCTTCCCTCGTTTTACTTTCTCTTTCCCCCTTTTTCCCTTCTGCTCTTTCCCTCTTTGGTGCGTTCTCTTTTTCTCTTCCTTCTCCTTTTTCCTTCCCATTTTTTGGCTCCCATTTCCCGATTTGCGGGGTTTGGGTGTCCGGGGGGGGGGGGGGAGCTTTCGGGGGCCCCGGACCCCCCTGGTTACCGCCACTGCGCGGCAGTACCGAGACTGGCGTCGCGAGTTTTCGACAGTACTTATAGTCTAAAGGAGAGAGACTGACTTTAGAAGAGTTTGCTTGTGACTTGGAGGCCATTGGCGCAGTCTTCATCGGTCTGAATGATTTAACGTAACGTTAATCTTAATATTCAAGTCATATTCTCAAAGCATAAATAATGATAAAATGGATGGATTCTTTCGCACGATACGCAAAGATATTGGTTTCGCATGAGTTTTAAATATATTTGTTAAAACTCATAGCTCGACCAAATAATCTTTGTGTATCAGCTTCACTCATCCATTTTAGACAAAATTTGTAAGCAGATTCTTCCATGTGACAGGGACAAACATCATATGAAAAATCGTCACAACCCGCATTTATAGTATAGTGGTTACTACTGTTGAGTATACATCTGAAGGTTCGGTTCTCTAAATTGTACACTCTAAAATAAAATGCAAGAAGTAATTTGTCGAGCTTCTCATTCTCACAAAAGACAGATTTCTTAAAAAATTCACTTAAAGGCTGACCCGAGATTTCGCATTAACGGTGCCCTCGATTTTCTAAAAAATCGTGTTTTTTTTTGCTTATACATAATGTTCCTCGACATATACCACTGTGCAAACTAACGAACTCAAAATCGATGTCCTTCATAAGAAATCATACCTTTCAATAGTTCAATTTAGGAGCAGTTAAGTTGCTTGATGTAGCAATGTGTTTTATACACACGTATACTTTATACTATACATGGTTTACTACATCGAAACGAAAAATGAAATTCATCCAACTTTGGATTATGCATTTTAGGTGACTATCTCTAGTTTTAGTTTACTATTAGTTACTATGTTATTAAGCACAAAATAATTATATTTCAAATATCTTCTGAGTCAGCCTTAAAAAAACTTTTAAAAGTTAAGTATTTTCTTGAAAGATCACAAAATTGTAATAAGGAGCATTGAGTCCTGTCTCATTAGCAATGTGTTTATTATCAGTGATACATCGTATCTTAATAGACGTCGTTCGTTCGTACCATCATGGTGAGATGACCATACAAGAAATTCATTTAAGAAGAGGACGACCGTTTTGTGGGTGCGCATGTGGCATGGAAAATTTGGACACCGATGCATTCGATGGCTCTGCTTTTAGCGTCAGCCTCATTCTGTGAGTTCGATGTTTCGCAGCATCTTTGATAAGGCCGCGCCATGCGGGTATCTTGGGCAAGGCTTTCCCAATTGTTCACTCTATGGCTGAACGCTCGTGAGTGAACCTTGGGGTTACTTTGAACGCTTCTTCTGTCCCACCACTGACCACATTTCCTGTCTTCAGTTTCACCATAGCATATTTTCTTGGCGAGGCGATATTGGGACATTCGTTGTCACATTACGAGTCCATCTAAGCTGTGATCATGGTATCCTGCAATATACCACACAGATCCTTCTCAGAACAGGCCAGATGGCAGTGATTTACAGTTGCTGCCAAAATAGTTCAGAGGTGGGCAACGCGCGCGTCTAAATTCTGCATAAAAGGGGGCGGAGTCTCTGTGTGGCCTCAAGTGCGATTAACCAATGGGAGGCCGACCTATTCTACAACCAATTGGAATCACTTCCGTGTTGACGCACTTCACGCTTGGCGCATGGTAAATACTGAAAATCTGGCAAATAGTTTAATTTATATATATGGCTTGGTAACACGTCCAAGTTTCACACTATGCAAGGAGGGGGGTGGCAAGACAATAGCCTGTAGACATTAGTTTGGTATTCAATCGATTCCTGGGCTTTCCAGACCTTTAACCCGCAGACGGACAAAAGCGCGCTGGCCTTTTCAATCATGTTGTTTATTTCATCATAATAAGCACATCACGGGACAATGAACAAAGTATGTGAACTTGTCAAACGGACTGATATCTTCTGATTTTACAGTGATAGAGGTACACTATGGCTTCCCCAGAGCAGGTTGATACACGACTTCAGTCCTTCTTTGTGTTGATGGTCAAGCCAAATTTTTGTCACAGAGCTGAGAACAGGTCCATGCTGTTCTACATATCACTATGTGTGTCAGCAGATAGGGCAGTCATTAGCACAGAAGCCACAGCTGATCTCGAACTACTTTGGTTTTAGCCTGAAGTCGCCTCAGATTGCCATCATAACGATAGTCATACTAAGCCCCCGACAGCCTTGCCTGCGAATGCATCTTGAAGCCTGGCACTGAACATGATATTGAAGAAAAACTGGTGCTAGAAACATGTCCTGGCTTTGCTCCATAGTTTACGGGAATCTGTCGAAAGACTTAATATGAGGCCAAACACTTGCCATCATACGACTAACGCACCAATTGAATGAATTACCTAGGCATCCAAACTTGGCCATGATTTTACCCGATTACGACTCAAATCATACTCGGCACTTTTTTTCCAGCCTTCTCATGATCCGAAGAGGGCAGCGCCGTCACAAAGGTGCTTCCGATTCACTGCTGCTGCATTCCAGTGAAAAGCGCCCATTTCCGCCTTGTGTAGGACCGCGGCTACAGCTCCTAGTGATCCCCACCTAACTGCTTGTCGCTTCGCTCACCGCCACAGGCTCAAAAGGTTAAAAATCCTCAAAAAGAATTGCGATGTCAAATTACTTTGCATGGTGTGGTTAAAGGGATGAAAAGGTTGCGCAGCGCCGACCTCACTCTCTCGTCGAGGCTCATCTGTATTTAGTGACAGACAATGCGAGAGGGCGGAAGTATACTGGATGCAATGGATCCTAAAAAGACTTCTTATGTGTTGTTTCCCACAAGGGGTTCCACTACCCAGTAGTATCTTATCTTAAAATAGACGATCAATGATTCACTGTAAACCGGTATATACCAGATATTGAAGACATATGCAACAGTCACAATTATCAAAAAATTTTCATCCAAGCCATCCAAATAAATATAGACCATTCCTCCGAGAACTTCCTGTTTCCTCAAATATGACTTGCTCCCATAAAAGCTTTCCCTTTCGTTCTGGATTTACTCGTTGTGTTGTAGCATCCTAACCGCGGCGCACTCAGCACTTCGGTGGATATGATGTGCGTTATAAGAATATTATGATCATTATTATTATTAATATTTGTTATTAGAGAAAGAAGAAGAAGAAGAAGAAGAAGAAGAAGAAGAAGAGGGAGAGAGAGAGAGAGAGGTGAGAGAGGAGAGAGAGAGAACGGGAGAGTGTGAGAGAGGGAGAGAAAGATATATCAACATATATGGAAAGTTGCTTACAAAAATGGTGAATAGCATGTTTTGGGGCGATATTGCTAGCGTATCCGCTACTACTAGGTGCAAAACAAAACCATGTATAATGTTATAAAGGCTTTGTATTGTCACTTTAAAGTTTTATTCAAATAAACTTATCCAAACATCACTTATTCATATTTACAATTTGATCTGTGCATTATCTAGATTTGTCATGACCTTTATACCCAAGCGAACATGCAATGCATAACACGAAATAGTAAAACAAGTTTGTAATAAGTTAATTGTTCATCAAGGACAAAGTACAACGCCCTTGTAGTAGAGCGCATGCATTTTTTTGCATAACCTGTTAAAATCAACATGTCATAGCTGCATAGTCTGCCACAAACCCGGCATAATGTCAGCAACTGGGGCTGATTACCCTTTGTCAACTATGAAAGTCATGGAGAAGGATCTGTCTTGCTACATTTGCTTTCAACTGCTAACAGACCCAAAAGAATTAACTTGTTCTCATGTATTTTGCCTGCGTTGTCTCAAAGATTGGGTTGGCGACCAACCACGAATCGATTGCCCCGAATGTCGACATGTAACCATGGTACCACCGGGCGGATTGTCAAATTTGAAGACAAATCTTCGGTTACAAAGTATGGTGGAAAAATACGCTGCGCGTAAGAGAGGTCTGAAGAACGTTCCGATTTGTGAGATTCACGAAGGAGAGCAACAATTCTTCTTCTGTGCAACGTGTGGTATTCCTGTTTGTCAAGCATGTGTTGTTGTTCAACATGACAAATCAAGTCACGATATAGAGGAACTAAAAGATACCACGAGAATAAGAAAGAATGAAATGGAGGCAACACTGCTGGATATCCAAGGAAAAGTAACCAAATATGACATTGAAGAAAACAGGCTTGAAGAAATGGAACGAAAAATAGAGATGACAATCAAAAGAGAAATGCAAAAGGTTGATAACCACCTAAGTAAATTGGTAGTAGATGCCCGGACAATGAGTACGCAAGCGAAAGCGTCAATACAGCAACGCGGAAATGAATATCTAGAAGAAATTCGAAGACGAAAGAATACAACGAAAGATCAAAAGAGGCGTCTCACGTACGCTCACAAAGCTGCACAAAAGGTCACTGAAAACACTCCGGATCACTTATATGTAGTTCAACATGCCTCTCTTGATAGAAAGATACGACAGCTGTCTTGTTTTGAAGACATCAAATTTGAACCAGCAGCAGAGGATTTCTATTTTTTTGCTTCGAACGTGAAAGACTGGTTTGGTCGTGTAGGAAGTAGACGTCGAAAGTTGTCTCTTTGCACGGAAGTTGGATGTGGAACTTTTAAGGCAGCACACTCTGTGGCATCCTCGAAGTCTGGCTTTCTAGCAGTTGCTGATCCCGAGATTGAGAAAATCTACATATATCGTAATAGGATTGAAAAATTCGGCCATCAGTTAAGCTTCGACCAAGTCCACGAACACACAACTTCAGCAGTGCAAGTAGCTACATTAGAGAACAACAAATTCGTCGTCGCGGAATCTGTTGGATCCGGAGGTTCTATCAAAATATTCCAAGCCACCGGCCAGTATGAAGTGACTCTTCCTAATGTAAACGGAAACAGGATTGCAACATGTGTTTCAATGAAAAACAATGAGAACGAGATCATAGTAGTCGGGAATTCAAGGAACAGAACAATTGGTTGTATCGACCCAATGGACAGTTGGTGAGAGTTCATAATAATATTAGCATCGTACCCAAAAATACGATCGCAGCTAACGGCAAACTGATCGCGCTGTCAAATGCAGACGTGGGAAAAGTGTGTGTGATAGACTTCGAGTCGGGGCATGAAGTTCAGACGATTAACATTAACAAACCACATGGATTATGTTTCGATGACCAATCTGATAGCATAATGATAAGTAGCAGGTTTAAGGGAAAGTGGTTAATTTATCAGTATTGTTGCATATCTGGACGGCTGCTTACACGTCTAAATGCCACGGGAGGTTTCAACTATCCCTTCAGTATGATTATCACACATAACGGCAAACTAGCAGTAGCTGACAATGAAACAGTGAAGATTTTTTACTTAGAATGAGACAAGTGAAGTGGACAATGTATGGTGAAGCCAGAGTACTGTTATTTCGTTGCCCTTCCATCGGCGTGGCTTTTTAGTGACGCAGAGATGAGTTCAGGAGTCTTTACGGAACTTACTGCATGTGGACGTGGCTTTTACTTCCGTAAACAACTGGTCAATTCATAAGGTTCACCATTGCCAGGATCATAAACGGTCCACACCACTCCTTGGCCTCCTGTTTTCGTTTTTGGGAGAGGGCGGTCACGTTGGCTACAATCGTACAAAAATCTTTAAAACTTGATTTTCTCGATTTGTTAGAAAAAAAAAAAAAACACATACTAAGGAAAATAGGGCACACTATTTTCCCCCAAGGTACCGCTATGGAAAAATAGTGTGCCCTATATAAATGTTATACAACCATGTAGTATTTGTTTTTTAATTACACCTCATTGGGACCCTCTAGCTCTGGACGAGGTTGTATGGAAATAGTCCAAACTATTTCCATAGGGAATAGCACATTTTTTTTTTTTTTTTTTTTTTTTTTTTTTTTTTTTTTTTTGTGTTTTTTTCTTGTAATGGAACGTCAATGAACTAGCATGATTTATGTTCATGCATATCACGATGTGTATAATACTTATTTCCCCCCCAGGTATGCCACTTCTTGTGCTAGATTATTATTGTTTTCAGCGGGCAATTATTTTTCACGAATGCACTAGTACTCTGTCAGATAATGTACGAGTCATCATATAATGTACGGGTCTCACAATTCCAAACACGCTAGTAGAACAGAAATACCGTAAAGCATCTGATATCGACTTACTGCTAAATATCAAGGAACATGTCTGCACCGTATAATATACCCTCCAAAACTTACTATCTACAATCTATGTGTCAAACTTTGTCTAAAAGGACTTTGTGAAAAGCTTGTTTTCTCTTACAACAGTATAATATGCATAGACCAATACAAATAATGTGAATTGTACTGTTTGCTTTTCTGAAATTGACTACATAAACGCATCCATCTTAATTAATTAGAACAACCCCTTTTTGTACCCTCAAATGACTATGCGTTGGTCTTACATATTGATCTAATATAAGTTCATGTTTCTAGTTTGGGTTAGGCTTTTACATCTAATAGAGTGGGCGTTAGACTGGTGCGTTAGAAGAAAAGTCCCGGGCATTTATATGCAAATAATCACTGATGGGTTTGTTTTGAAAAGTAAGAGAAGTGCGAAAGTCTAATCTTTCTTTCGATTTCATTTAAGCATTTCATCACAAATGGGTTTTGTTTGAAACCTCCGGGAGGTGGAGAGAAAGATCAGCCGCTCTACGAGCCTCACAAGTCCTGTCTTTCTCGCACTTCCAGAGCTTTTTTCCAAACAAACTAATCACCAATGAATTGCGCAGGTCTTACATAGTTCGAGGGTACAGTCGATGACTTTTCATCTTTCCTGAGTGTAGAAGACTTTTTACTTTTTTAAAATTAACCCAATCTAGAATAAATTTACCTTAATTAGTTATGTTAATGTGAGTGGACTTGAATATATATGTCTTACGGATCACACCTCGCCGCAAAGCATTTCGCTCTCGGACTGCCTGCACGGGCCCAACGTCGGGTGCGATTAGCCAGAAGAAGGCACTGGGTTCGGTCCTTACCTTATCACACTAGTTTGGCTTTTGCTTTTTTGCACCCTGTCAGACTGTCGACACACGTTGCCAAAAGGTTTGCGGTCTCTTTACTCCCTCCCATTAATCTGTCCCTTTTGCGTAGATTAAGATTTTTTGGCTCTAACAAAATTCAAGTATCACACAAATGAGTTGTTGGTTTGGGTTTTGTGCACGCTCATACGAATATATTTGAAATTGAAATATTTTTGGCTTTATTGGAGATGGTATTCAACTCATTACATGAAAAACACTTTCTTATATTATGTACTGCCCAGATTTTAATGTAGGGAATAAAACAGCGTGGTCCTTTTACGGGGGACAACCTCCACATTTCACAGTTTCGTATAACGAAAGGTAGGATTTCTGGAACTTAAATTGGCTTGAAATGAGTGTAATGCACAAGAAATGACAAAATTCACAACAATTTGTCATCATTATTTGTTGTGTAATTTTTAAAAATAAAAATTTATGTCAGAAAATATTCTGTAGATAAATTTAATTGTAAATGCTCCAAAATGCTAAAAAAAATGGGATTTTTGTCTCGGGCTATCTCCCTTAGTTTGTTAAGGTACTGACTAACTCGTTTGGATACCCATCAAAGTTAATTAACTCTTTGGATAGCCGTCAGGGCTAACTACTCGTTTGATAGGCATCAGGGTTAAACTACGCCATTTTGGAAAGCGATT
Organism: Ophioderma brevispina; assembly: GCA_023653785.1. Classification (NCBI taxonomy): domain Eukaryota; kingdom Metazoa; phylum Echinodermata; class Ophiuroidea; order Amphilepidida; family Ophiodermatidae; genus Ophioderma; species Ophioderma brevispina. Next base: position 8,182 of record JAMKCH010047938.1, read on the forward strand.
AGGGTTAAACTACTCGTTTGGATAGCCGTCCTTTAATAATAATAGTTTACATTTTATTTATGCTGATATCATTACAATCTAAGTGCTGATAGGGATGTGCCGCTGGCCAGCAGCCACCTAGAATGAGCGAAATGATTGTGACGTATTTCCTGATGGCGGCGTAATAATATATGCGCTCCAGCGCTTTGAGACTGTTTTATGGTCACAAGCGCTATTATTATGTATTAATGAAAATAAAGTAACATGTTAAAACTTAAGTTATTTGTAACCCCCTTTAACGCTTCATCTATGTTTGCATTTGTACTTTGGGCCCCCTCATTTTGCCGTTGTTCCAGAATGCATACTAGTATGATGTTCCTGGCTATTATTTTTGCCCATTTGTCGCCTCGCTCTCCTTTTTGGATTCTGGTGCTGGCACCTGTTGCGCTTAACAGCCATTTCCTGGACTTTTAAATTAAAATTAACCTTGTTTGTATATTTTATCATGTGCAATATTTAGGTAGTTATAGTGCTGTCAAATTCATTTTTTGTATGCCAGTGACAATGGAATACCCAAATCGATAAGAGTTTTTTAAAATAGATAGCTAAAATAGCTATTGATTATTGTACATACACCAACAAGTGCGTTTTCCTTAGAAACCTATTTTCGCATTAAATGAATATTAAATTCATTGAATATGTACTTTAACATTCATCTAGCATTTCAAGTATTTTTTCAATCACTACATCGCTTGCTGCAACATTTCTTCGTTTTTTACTTCAATGAATATGCTCTGTGATCTTTGACGTTGGTGGCATCTGTATTTTCTTTCGATGAGCCGAGGTCGCTGGATCACATGCCGAAAAATGAATGGCGCGATCTTCGGTAGGTATAAGCCAAGAATGTTAAGAAGTGTTGAAACAGCAACGTACCGCTTAAAGTTCCTATTCTTCTGTGTGACATTATCGCTGTAGAAATAGACTGCAAGGCTGCCATCCACACGATTAAGTAGAGTAGACGCTAACTCAATGAACTTAGACTCGTTGAAGTTATCTGGCAACTCCCCTGGGTGCCTCTCTAAAGGTCTAGTAGCAGCATGCGATTATTAGGAGTGTATTGTAGACACATGTAGTGAGGAGCCGTAGCTAAACCGACAGTAAATTTCCAAGACTGGTTTTCTCTGAGATGAAACAAAAGGTTTGGCTCGTGGCAGCGAAAGAATGTAGATAAACATGCTACAGAACCTGTAAGTGACAAAGTAAAATAACGCTTTAGGCTATGCGGTCCGTGTGGGGCCTCTATATGAGAAATAGTGCATATTGATCAACTGAAGTATAGTAATGGCTGTAACCTCCCAAATCTCCTCTCAATACTGACCAAGGCGGCTTCACCAGCGAGCGCGTCAGCGCAGCTCAGTTGATAATTTTACTGAATAAGCGCGCCCTAGTTCTAGGGCTACCATGATAACAGTAGTTTGACCCAAAGGGGCGTGGTGGACATCACGTTCCTTTTTACATCCTATCCATAAGCCCTCTCTTCTGGTGCCAAAAGATTAAATGTCAAATTATTAATTCGTATTTTGCACTACGTTTCATGCAAAGACAGCACCAGCCAGGGGCATAGGTAGGGGAGATGATCGAGAGTGCATGGGGTTGGAGGTAGGGAATCTGGAAGAATTGATGGCAATCGCTACCCTTTGGAAGACGACCTACATTAAACTGAGGATGTAAACTTTTTTTTACGGATACATCTGATTTTGGATACCAACGGATAAAAATGGTCCCTGCTTGCCCTGAGAACAAAATGAGTCCAAACATGCTTAGTATGACGTCAGAATTATTGCAAGCCAGCAAACTCGCAAAATATCCAAATACAGGTTTGTTAATAAATACCTTCACACTATGATAAGTCATAGGAGGTCATTTGGGAGTTTGTACTTAATTGATACCATACTCCTAGAAAGAAGATACACACGAATATACTGTGGGTACCGAATTGATCAGTATTGATGTTTAATAAGGAAAATCCAATGCGACTACATTATACATTAGTTGCTCTACATTAAATTTCAATTCACGATCGTTGTATTTGTTTGCCATCAAATTCCAAATGACATGTAACATTGGAGTGTCTCGTCTCTAGCACTCAGCTTATGCTCGGGTGTTTATTCTATAAAGCATGAAAGTTCAGTTGTTAACTAAATATGCATCAAATCTCGCTTAAATCTTACATATGCGCGAGTAATTGAGTAAGCAATTTGCTACAGCGGTTTATCAATATGAATATAGAGAAAAGTGAACGCTAGTAGTTACGTTACGACTGAATTTAAGAAGAGTAAGAACAAAAAAAATATCAGGCAATATCGTACATGCCTTTCAAAATGTCATTCTTGATCTTGATGTTAATTTTGATAGGATTCCAGGGGACATACGATAAGATATCATGATGTACCTCTGCATTGCGAAAAACTGAACTGGTGTAAAAAATTGCCGTTCAATTATCAGCCGCATGCGCCAGTATAAATGCAGTGAAAGAAGTGTAACTTGTCAACTATGGCGTTATTTTTTCGTTTTTAATTAAATTTACGCTTTAAAAGGATCCGGAGGTATGCTAAAAAATAGATGCTCGTCTTTGGAAAAGAATGTTTGGGGAGTTGAATTAGCGAAAATTAACATTTTGTAAATAATTCTGAAAATAATGTTTAAAAAATAGGTTAGTGAATCCCCAAATATGTTTGCAAAGTTGCTCGACATTTGAGTTTCGACAAAACAAAGAAGGTTTTATGTGAGTGCGACGATGAATATAAGCAGGCATTGCATATACGATCCCTAATCGACATCATAGGTTCTTTAAAATTCCTACTACTAAGAAATTGCGAAGCGCAATGATTGATATTACCCATTTTAAAAATTTTATAGGAGTTTCGCTATTTAAGAATTCCTATTAAGGCGCCTCAAAAATTGAACACAGTCTTTAAAACACTCTGGGCAAAAGACGCTTCAAAATCAAATAGAATGATTGTTATTATGATACCTATTCTGGCAGTGAAGCAAAACGGGTTGGTAGGTTAATCGAGATTGATGTAATCTATGAAAGCCAAAAGGCAAGAATTAATATTGGAAGTGGAATCTCATCATATTCTACCAACCAATACAAAGTCCACATAGTCAGATGTTGAAAAAAGGCGAATTATGTTCACAACGAATGGGCCAACCCAAGTAGGTAAACACGGTTTGATGTATTTTAAATTTGATTTTTAGAAGAGAGTCAGACCACGAAAGAGAATGAACAACCAAAACAACAACAACAAACACACACAAAACATCGACACTTACCTGCGCAATAATGATGGTTGATGCGATTACTAATGGCTTCTTGGAGTTGCAAAACGACGCTTATCGCCAAATTCGAGGTTAAATATTCTCCAGATTCGATTCACATCA
>JAMKCH010047939.1:0-15213 GCA_023653785.1 Ophioderma brevispina
GACCAACAGAATGCAAAGAGTACAGAATCAAAAACTCCCATTTACCAAAAGCAGAGCAAAGGGATAAAATAAGGCCACATGTCGAGGGAAAAAGAACATTGAAAAAGAATTAAGGTAACAAAGGGGAAAATTGAGGAAAAAGGTAACTGCAAGGTTCCTCCGGGAGGAAGGGAGCTAAACAAGTTGCAATCCAAAGCTTCCATAATAGAGAAGTTTTGGAAGAGATGGAGGAGACCGAAGAGAAAACAGTCTATGTAGGAAATAGTCGACCTGAAAACAGAATGCGAAAATTCTGATCAAACAGAACAAAATCGTCGGATGTTGAAAATATGCCCATGGGCAAAGTAAAGTCTGCTTGAACAAAAGAAACCACTCTTTAAAAAGTGAACTCGGTGATTCCTATTTTCAGGGGTCCAATTGCGTGACATTTAGCCAAAAAATCAACATTCATTATTGATCTTGAATGTTGTTTCTAATGTTAGAGGGAACACTTATATGTTTTGAATCCAAAGGAATTTTTAGACTCAAATTACCAAAAAAAGTCTATGAGGCCAATAACTGCTGAAATTGTCTGCACTTTGTTGGTCATAAATGGGACTGACTTGAACATTAAATATCCCCCTAAAGAAAAAATAGAATCAATCTTAAAATTAGTTTAATGTGCATATTGAATGTGAGGTAGGAACCTTTCTAATCAAAAAGTGAAAATATTCTGGGGAAAAAAAAATTTGAACTGAACAAAAATAAATGAAAATTAAAATTAATTGTCGTGACATATACTGGGACACAACACCTTGTAAAAAAAGGCTTAAAAGTTCATTTTTACACCCATTGATCACTCTAATACATATAATCTATACTTGAGAATAATAACTCTCTCATTTTTCAAGTGTTAAAAAAGCCAGGGAAACCAATTTTTCATTGTGTTATTTCTCCCATGATTTTCTTATGTTTGAGGGATATTCTAAAGTTTTTTAGGTCGGACTAACTGGGACATGATGAAGGGTTTGGTGGTCCCGGTTAGTCGGACTTTTTTAAGTTCAGAGGTTGTGATGTTTTTGTGTTTTACATAGAAAGTTCAATATATTACATTTAACAAATATTGGCAGCATCATTGAATACTGAATTTTATTATGTTTGTAGATAAAAATACACTGAATTACTCTTTTGTGTCGTACATAAATATTGGGCACATGAAAAACGCTAATTTAACAAAAAGAGAGTCCTGTGATTTGGGAAATTATTTTCTTAATGTTGTTTTGTAGTAAAAATAGTAATTCACATCTTTATCCAACTCTTTTGATCGTTAGTTTGAAAGAATAACACACATAGATAGGCAATGGGGTAACACACACTCACAAAGATGAAGCATGACTGATGTCACAAAACCTGTGGTTTGTGGACCCCTTCTTAAAACAGGAATGACCCAACTACCAGAAATGGAGAACACCATAAACCTTCACTACAAAAGGAGGGGGGAGATGTGTGTGAGACCAAGAGTGAGGGGACAGCTTCATACCACCCTGTTTGTTGATGGACACTACCACTGAGATGTATTAACAATAGGGTATTAAAATATCTGGCATGTTTTGAGGACTAAAGAATCCAGCACCTCCAACATGAAAGACTGGAAAGGTTCAAGAATAATGATTATCAGACAAGTACTTTCCTTCACAGGCCAGAAAAACCCTTTAACCAATGTGATAAAGAGACGAGGAATATGAAGAATCTAATGTCAGTCAGCACTTTACTGATGAGACAGAAAAAGCTTATGACTGAATTACAATGTCCATCAGAATTGGGAACGGGCATTAGGCAAAATGAATATACTGGAACCAGTGAGAAAAGACTGATTAAAAAATATGGGGGAAAAATATAAGGAGAACAGAACTTGGCGTGGTTATGATCCCAACGCAGTTGAACACAAACCAACTCGTTCGGAAAGCAGGACGGGCCGCTGAAAAAACAGTCCATGCGAGAGGCAAATCTGTCGAACTCCATGCAGAAAAGCCGAAGTTAGCCAGAGGAATGAAACACGGTAAGCAACCAGAACAACTGTGCCAAGAAACATATGAGTGAATAGCTTAGAAGTTAATAATATCAATGAAAACAAGCGATATTAAGATTGACCAGAACATAAGAAAAGAGGAAGCAGTGGCCCATGAGGAAAACTAAAAAACCGTTTGGCTCTGTCTGTCAACCAGACAGGCACAAGGTCTGTGAGGACGCTACCAATAAAATGGAAGACACCACAGACAGAAAGCCCCCCATTTCTGAGGGAGAGGACAGGCCTTGATTTCCGCATATAAAACTCTCCTCCAATTTCTAAACTATGTATAGCTGGGGCTTGCAGACCTTAACCATCTCAAGCAAAGCTCACTGGAAACAAAGGCAACTGCAAACACCTACTAAGCAACTTTTCAATAAATCCTTGGACAGCAAATAGAAAGTTCCAGAATTCTTCAGACCAGAAACACTAACAGAATACTCCTGTCTAAGACATGTAGGACGAACTTTGGAATTGAAACGACAGAATATATTATACAGAATACGATTATACCTCACAACTGAAAAACACGCAACGAACAGTGATTATCAGTATGACACGGAAAAGGATTTGATAATATAGAACCCGGGTGCCCGGCCGGGTTTGGTGATTGAACGCAAAAGGTCCGCACCCGAGTGGCGTGGCAAGATTAGTACAAATACGTGCAAGCATTCATGACATTCGATTATGTACGCGGGACTCGGACTCCGTAATGACATCATGCATGAGGAAAAACAAGAATTAAAACACTTAAAAAGACAGAATCTGAGAAGAAAGAAACACCGTTAAAATAAAGCTAGTAGGTTTAGATCACGACAGTTCGCAGCCCCCAAAACGGCAAGCATAATTTCATTATAAAATAAGTTTAAAAACAAAAAAACAACCTATTTTTTTTTTTAAAATGGTGGTAACAACAATTTCACCAGCGATTTACAGGGACTGATCTTTTACCCACGTGGACAGCCACTGACTTCTTCCACCTCGGAAGAGTCCTCTATGCGATAAGCAATGCGGCGCAACGGGAGCCAGACGGGGTCGGACGGAAATGCAGGTCACAAAACATACGAGCCCACCGCCACGAAGAAATAACTACTGGGGTGGGAGCCGAGAGCGTGAACACTTCACTAAATAAACTGTTACTAAAAGCAACCGTGCTTTTCGAGCATTTGATTGTATGTGATTGTATATTAGATGTTGAGATGAAATGAATTTGATTTGATTGATTAAATAACCGAAAAAACTTCATTCGCAATGGCACATCCAAAGATGCAGCCCTGTCAAAAAGCGTAAGAAAACGAAAACTTGAGCAGCAAAACCAAATTTAAAAGTTCTCAAACGGTTATCTAAAGATGAAGAACAGTGAAAAGAACATAAAAAAGCTCCTCGAATAACTACCAAAAACATGTGAGAATGCCTTTCACCAACCTCCGCAAAAAAAAAGAAAGCAAGCAATTATTCAAGCCAAGGGAGTAAAATAAAAAGATTCCTTGATCTGACCCAAACTACCAAAATAAGAGGGTGAGAAAGATCACTCAATAAATGGACAACAATCTTGCCAGTCCCAAGTCACATCAACATGAGACCTTGAGCCCCAAAAGGCATCCAAATAATCGCCGTAACTACATATTATCGCTAGAAGCACCATCATCCACAGGAACAAGAAGAAGGAGGGATTGAAATGATCTGAGAACCTACTGGAGTCGTAGATCCCGACAGTGGTGGGATAGGGGGAAATTAACAATTCAAGCTGATCAAACAACGTGACATGATGAACCCCGCCCAAAAGAATGGATGATCAACACCCCCAATGACTGCTATCGATTGATGACACAGCAGAAAGAACAGATCTTAACAATGAAGGGTCTTGAGTACTGAAGTACTGGAGAATAATTTATAATTTTAGGTTAAAGAGTAATTACTCTCTATTTGTAAAAGCGCTGTGACCTGTTTTGAGATAGGCGCTTATATCAAATGCGTTGTATGTAAAATGATACAATCTAAAATTACTTCTAAGTATGTCATGTAAATGTCTTTTTGTACTTATATGGACGCACGTTTGTAACGGGGCCACTGTTGTAAAAGTGTTTGTTCGAAACAAATTGATGATATGGACTATCGGAAAACACTCGATGAAAACAATACTCATAGAGAACACTGGGCACATTTTCGAGCTACCTTTCTTTTCTTTTTCCGATGAAGGAGACAAACATTTGGAATTTTTCGAGCTACCGATGAAGTTGAGATCGACAATTAGAATAAAATCGGGGAAATGAGAGCGGTTACAACTAGCATGACTTTAGTTTGAGGACGTTTTAACTCTTTCATTTTAGTTAAAAACTACTATGACTAAGAAACATTTGATTTCAAGTAAGACAAACCATTAATTGTCTGAAATCTGTAAGGGTTTGTCTGATCCTCACGCTCTGCGGAAAAAGTGACACCCGCTATCTGATCGTAAACATACCAAAATTAGGTTTACGCTCACCTTGCTGCGAAGGTTATGGACCTCTCTTAACCATTAATGTGCAATCGGAACCCGATGGCAAAAAAAAAAGTCAAAAATCGGCTTTTTTTTGGTGTGATCCTTGAAATTCTCAATCAATAGGGAATAGGCTTTGCATTTGCGCTGACTGAATTCTAACAACGGGCCTAATATTCCAAGGAGGCTTAAATGGTTTAACGATGAAATACAATCACGGTAGTTTTATGGTCATCTCCTAGTCCAATGCACTACAGGAGAACTGGGAGGAACCCCAAAAAAAAAAACCCCCCCCGCTTTTTTTAGTTGTTATTGAACATAGTATAAAAAGGACAAAGGTAAAGGAAAAGGTGAAACAATTTGGTATTAAATCATTCAATGTCACAAGCTATAGGACTTTAAATCAACTTTTTTTTCTTGGCATTTTCGTGACGACAATACTGCCTTGTGGATACTCCGCATCGAAAAGTCAAGAACAATAACAATCTCCTAAATTTAATAGAAAAATATAACTGACGTCTTTAATAGGGACTTTTGAATTGACACCTTCTACTGTCCAAATGACATCCACGATCCTGAAATTATCTCAAGACAAAAAATTCGGAATGAATTTCAGTATTCTCAACCACAACCTTCACATAAGCTTATTCCGTACAGGCTGTCATTCATAGGGATGTTTACACAAAACGAAATTCATTCCAAAAATTCCATCTCGCGGGACTGAATTACCGTAAAAACCACCCTTAAAAAAACAAAGCAAAACCCAGACTAAGGAAGGATTTATACACAAACAACCGATGGGAAAAATCCCCCGGAAGGGAAGTAAAAACTTACCTAACGGTAGAACGCTAAAACATCCTGCGTCATTACACTGATTGATCCCCATGGCGAATAGGAAGGGAAAGGTGTTGGGCAGATTTTTCTCTTTAGGGCTTAAGGTTGGGGCGATATATGTCGGTGTAGACTTTGAAAGGTATCACATTCACTCAGGATCGAATGCAATCTTAGATCACCATCAGGTAAGTAATTAAATCGTAGCTAACAGGTACTTTTTTTTTGGGGGGGGGGCATTTCTTGGAAGGGTTCTTTTCAGCACAAAAACAACAAAACAGTGGGGGGGGCGTTTATTAGAGGATATACGGGTATTATCTCCTGTTCATTTAGGATGCTTTTCTATGCCCTGGGGGGGGCATAATTTAAAGGGTTAGGAGGCGCGAAAAAAAACCCGTTTTACGGGCCCAACCGACCCTGATTTTAGTTTTGGCAATTTTTTTATTTTTTTTTTTCCAAAAATCATGTGAAATCACCTGTTTTTAGCATCAAAGTTATCAATTTTGGCTAATTTTAGCCAAATTTAGAAATTTTTACTTGTAAAATTTTTTCATTTTTCTTGAGCATTTTTCTTCAGATTTTGGGCTATTTAAGGCCAATTTTGGGGACCTCAGGAAGAACAAAAAATTGCCCCGAGCCGACCCTACTTGAAGGTCCTCTCACCCGTAAAACGGGTTTTTTTGTTTGTCGTCCCTAGGCATATTTCATAAATCTTTACCTGGCTGACTGGGGTCAGGTAGGTTTCCTTTGAGGCCTGCTAGCTGGTATCCTATTACCAGTAATACATGTCCCAGGGCCGGGTTGCCCAGGGCTAAACCTGGTTTCTAAGGAAATTTGATGAGGAAGGTAGCTGGTTTTACCCTGGTAGACTGAAACGAAGATCCTACCTACAGGGCATCATCTCTGGAGAGCTAATGCCGCCCATACCAGCCGCCCGCTGCCTTGCACATGGTGGGCGTGGTTGCCCACAGGCTTGGCCCGTCACCGAAAACTCTGGATTGGTGTCAGGAAGGGCTTCCGGTCAATTACCTTTTGCTCCATAAATCCTCATACAGCTGTATTGCTGAGTGTGAAGTCAATCCCGGCTACCTACCCTTGTTTAAGCGGGGACACAACTCCCAGTCCCAGGTCAAAATTTCCAGTTGAGCCCAGTTGAAAGTTGTTTTCCATTTTCCTGGATCGGAACTAACGGTTTCAACGTGTTTTTTTAAACTGTTGTAAATGGTCTTAACTGTTTGACCATAGACACTACAAAACCTAGTTAAAATTTTCCATTTTCCCATCACGGAATCAGCTTTTTTTAACTGGATTCAACTGGATATTAAAAAAACCAACTGGGATAACTGATTTCAACGGGCAACTGGTTCCGTTGATACCAGTTTACCTGGTATCAACGAGAATTTGACCTGGTCTGGATATTTAAAACTTTGGTACAACATACCTTTTTAACGGTAATTGACAATATGATTTCTGAAAAACTCTTTTAATACATCGGGTAACTGGTCTCACAAGAGGTCCAGATTTTACAAAATACAAATGAAATATATCCCATTGAGGTCTTTCTCATTTTGGTCTATGGAGTCCTGATGTCTGGAAAGGAAAGGCAAGGAATCATTCCTTGCCTTTGCATGCTACTCTGCATGTTTATAATTCATTTTTTTTACATATGAAGACCATCCTGGGCATTTATCCAAATGAAGTTGGGGGGGGGTAGGTTTAAGGTAAACTAGTCAAAACCAAATTAGTCATACTGACATTAGTCAACAAAACATAATCTGTTATAATAGTACCCTAAAGCATTTTCGAGATTTTCCCACTTTTTTTCCTCTATTAAATTACTCATTTCACACAAAACCAAAGATATTTTCAGTTTGGATTGCCCAAGTTTAATGCACTAAATTTCCTAACAAAGCTTAATAACATGTTCCTACCGATTCTTAATAACAAAATCTGTAACTCATTTTTTACAGCTGAAACCATACACGTAGCTATGGTGGGTACTAAATTATATTGACCGTCTTTATCAAAGAACAATTAAGTATCTTGACAGTGTGCCAAAAGATTTCAAGAATTGCAGTCTGCGGCTGGGGATCTCCCACCTGTCGGTGATGTCGCTAACCTTGCTGCTTGTGGTAAACCTGCTCCTAGAGGGCGCCCTTCAAGTAGTAACACCTAGATAATGAGGGCGCTAAGCTGTGGATTAGAGAGAAAGAAAGAGGACAATCTTGACATGCATGGAGCTGATTCACTGAAGACCAAAGGAGTGGAGGTATAATGTTATAAGGGATACCCCAAATTGGAATATTCCCACTTCAGATATAAAATTTTACTTTTACTGGGTAACTAACCCTAACCCGTAAGAGAGTCAGAAGAAGGCAATCATAGTTGCTCTAGTGATTCGAATTGACTCTCGGACGCCAAGAACTATATACTTTACCTGACTAATGATTCTTGATGACTCTAGGCTGTTTCCCGTAAACACCACATTGATCTGATTGATCCATGAGGATGCCTTCTGATCAGACAAGCTTTAGTTTTTGGCGGTGGGACTAGCCTTTGGGCAACCACGGCCACCATGCAGGCAGAATTTGCTGGATGGCCGCCATTAGCTCGGCCAGAGTGATGCCCTGGTAGGTAGATTTCTTTTCAGTTCTACCAGGGTGGTAACCCGCTACCCCATCCTTGTTAATCAGATTTCCCTAGAAACCCAATGGGGGGGGCCGGGGGGTGGGCGGTTTCGCCGGGCAAAAACAGCCCTGGGAAAGGTATCGGTAGTATGGTTACCAGCGCTACCAGTACAGGCCCGTCAAATGGAACATGACCTGACAAGATTCCCGCAATAGATTTTTCCGATTTATTTTTACAGACGGGGTATTAGTTTGTGCAGGTCAGTGTCAAATTGTGTAGCCACTTTTTGAAATTGTTCTTTCTAAAATTGAGTAAAAATTAAAAGCCAATTGAATAGGGTCAAATGGCTGTGGATTCTAATATCAGTACTTTATCGGATGTGGTATTTTCAGGTGAGGAACAATACCACGAAACTGGCAAGGTGGTAATCCCAAGAGTAGTGAGGTAAGATGAAATTCACACTGATTTGGATGATGTCAAATGAATGAGAACTGTATTTATAGCCCTAGCTTATAATAAAATTGGTTTTCAATTAAATTTCCATGGGTTGGATATTGATGTTAAAAGGCCCTATCAGTGATTTGCTAGCAGAAATCGAAAAAAATCATCAAAATAAGATTTTTGCATATATGTTAACAGTACAGGTATCCAACATACCCTGCAAATAATAAGACCAAAGCAACCTAATAAGGACAAAATCGGATATCTTAGGCATTAACTGTCCGAACGGATATTTTATTTTAACACTCTTGAATGGAGAATCGTCTCTTGGAACACGCTGCCATGTTCTTCCTTTTCTGTCAATTCTATTCTTCAGTGGAAAAAAGTAACTTATAAGAATTCTACAACTTATCCTTCACTTTAAACTATTCCTGCAAATTCAATAATTTTGACTCTTCCTGATAAACCACTGATATGTCTTAAGGTTCAATCCGTGTCCCTGGTGTAGACGAGCTTTGTTGTCATTACATAACATAATTTGGACATGGTACATAGTTACTGCATAGAATTAAGCTTGCTGTAAACTGAAGAATTCAGTTCTTAACATATTGATAGTGATCCTGTTAATGATAAGACGGAAGTCAGGATCTGCTTTGCGTTAATCTCGTGTATTACAATGTTGGATGGCCAAATAAAACTTTAGTTGTGTTATGTAGGTGTCATATTGATGAAGAATGTGTTATTTCTATATGCTGTGATTTTTTCAATTGAAACACCCTGTTGACTCGTTGTCATGAAAATGTATTTCAGGCCACATTTACTAGCTTTATTACTCTACATTGAATATGGTCGAGTATCATAAACTTTTTTTACCTGTGGCCTTTGAAATAATTCATCTTACCTCTAGCGGTGAATGGACAGACCTAAAAACTCGATCATTGGACATCTACTTTATGAAACGAGGAAAGTTTGGTACAGGTGGGGAATGAACAGTATTCTCAAAGGAGTCTTAAGGTCATTTTACTTCACTGCACTGCAGTGAAAATGATGAAAACCATCTTGACTCAATCACAGCAGAACCACAGTTCAAATTGGATTGCGCTGCTGCTGAGTCATATGGTTTTCATACTATTGTCCTGAACTGCATTGGAGTGAACAGAACCTACCGGGGACCGACGATTGAGAGGCAAGGGAAATGTAAGGATACCGGTGGAAAAATGTTCTCGTGCATCTCGCCCTCAACAAACTTTTTGGTCGCGAAAATGACTCTCATTGACCTCTCATGCATCTGGTGTTTTCCAGGTAAATGACGCGATGTTGCTGGTTGCATCTGGGACGGTCTTTCCGGAAAATGACACGATGTTCCTCGTTGGCTCTGGGACGTCTGTCCGGAAATGACGTGATGCTTCTCGTTGCGTCTGGGAGTTTTTCCGGGAGAATGATGCGATGCTTTGCATTGCATCTCGGACGGTGTGCCTGCAGAAGGCGCAATGCTTATCATTGCATTCGCACGCGAGGCTTCTCGTTGCATCTGGGACGTTTTCGGCAAAATGACGCGATGTTCCGTTGCACTGGGACGTCTTTCGGAAAATGACGCGATGTTTCTCGTACATCTGGGACGTCTTTCCGGGAAATATGACGCGATGTTCCTCATGGCATCCGGCCGTTAACGACGGTTACGCTACTTATCCTGTGCCGGAAAAGTCCGAGATGCAATGAAACGCACAAATTTGTTTCTCCTTGCATCTGGGCCGTTAAAACAAATAGAATGCCTCTCGTTGCCTCTGGGCCGATGTTCGGCAAAAATCCCCCGGCCGGGTTAGGGTTCATGCACATCAAGGTGCTTTATTGATCACATCCTCGTCCCCCCCTCTAATGAACAAAAATGAGATTTCGATATCTCACACCGTGCCCCTTTATACTACATCGTCCCGCTAACTCTGCCCCTCAATTGTCCGCTGGCCTTTACCTTCCATGGCCTCGCGCTGATCTGGGGCCGCATGCATCCTGCCTCCCCCTGCGTCCTCCCCGGCACCTCAGCCGCATCAAATCTTGACAATAACCTTTTCTTGAAGATAATTCTAGTGAACACAAACATAAAAGAAGGGCTGGGATCAGGAAATGCACCTTTAATTAGACTGGGTATAAGCAATAAAGGTGCAACGAGAGGTTTAACATATCAGGTGTCACTAAAAAAATTGAAAGTATGAATATTCCCATCTAAAGAGGGATGAAGCTGCAGAATGTTTCTTTGGTACAAACATATGAAATTTCTAATTTCGTATTGGAGGCAAATACGAAATTCAGCCTAGTTGTAATGAAATATAGACAAATCAAAATTCACCTTTTTTCTCTCTTTTAAGGACATTCTGTTTATTTTATAGCCAAATGACAAGGTAAGAAATGGATGAGTGTTTAAGAGACATGAGGAGTTTCCAGAAAGAAGAGCCCCCAATTTTTGTCGGACCCAAGTTTTACATATATTTGGAAGGCTTACCATTGTATTAGATTACACCGTGAAAATGGATAAGCCGAATACGCCGTCGTTATGTAATTACGGTGATGATTTTACTTTCGGTCGTGCACGACAGAAAGTCAAAGCATGGGGTTCTATGGGGACGATAAGATAGCAGGCAAGTTCAAAACAGGTGGTTTGCGGTTTCTTTTGTATTCTTTGTTCCCAAAGCCTTTGAAACGTTCTCAGTAGTGGTCTACAATCGATTCTGTGAAATTTGAGAGAATTTGATCCAATAAAACAACTGTTAACTTTTAATCTGTATGAAATTACTATTATGACACAACTATGATTGGGTGCCTCAAAATCTCTTGTTGCACATTTAGGTTAGGTCTTAATGAAGGGACCTTTGGTGGTCCTTCATGAAAGGGAGACAAACTTTAGACCTGGGTTGTAAAACAGGGTTAGTCCTACAGAAGAAGGGAACCTTTTTTTTTACAACATACTATAAAAGCGTGCTGTAAAGAGTGAGAAAAATTCCCATGGATTGGGCGTTCCAGCCCATCCAGAGGAATTTTCCACCCGTTACATTAACTTACAGTCTTTTGAAAGGAACAAAGGTCCCCTCTTGTAGACTAACCCGGTTTTTTAATTTAAACCCAGGTCTTTAAGTCGTTTTTCCCCCCTTTCAGAATACCAGCCTTTATCTTCAAAACACTTCATGTATGTAAGTGATCCCTACTGGAGGTTCTGCGCCCTCAGCAGAACATCCGATCGTGGTAGGTCTGCGCTCGAGCGCAGAAATCCGTCGGCGGAGTGTCTGAGCCCGAGCGCAGGAAACAAAAATCGTCAGATATAGCAGAGGTAAATATTTGCGGCCTGAGCGCAGAGAATGTCCGTCAGGGAGCCTCTGCGCCGAGAGCAGGAAACACCTCCATCACTAATAGTGATGGACAAAATCCTACAGTCGAGCGCAGAACATCCGTCGGCGGAGCGTCTGCGCTCGAAGCGAAGGAAAACAAT
Organism: Ophioderma brevispina; assembly: GCA_023653785.1. Classification (NCBI taxonomy): domain Eukaryota; kingdom Metazoa; phylum Echinodermata; class Ophiuroidea; order Amphilepidida; family Ophiodermatidae; genus Ophioderma; species Ophioderma brevispina. Next base: position 11,905 of record JAMKCH010047939.1, read on the forward strand.
CCGTCACTATATAGCGAGGGAAAATCCACTGTGCTCTCGCGAAGAAATCCGTCGGGGATATCTGCGCACGGGCAGGAAAAATATAGTAAAATAACAATATTAGTTCGCGTGGTCTACTGCGCCGCGTCCTTGGGGATTGTTCTGCGCTTGCTCCGCTGGCGGAAGTTCTGCGCTCGCTCCGCTGGTGGATCGTCTTCGCTCGCTCTATTGCGGAGCTATGCGCTCACTCTACTGGTGGGGCATCTGCTTGGTCAAAAATATCAAAAAACTTTAATTCAATTCTGTTTTCACTGGGAAATAGTGTTGGTTTAAATAAATCATTTTATTTCAATGTAAAAAAATACTGAGGGTGTGCTTGAACAAACTCATACCACCGCCCGATGGGGATGTTCTGCGCTTCGATCCACTGGCGGATCGTCAGCGCTCGCTCCGCTGGTGGAGAGTCTGGCTCGTTATCTGGCGGGCTTCTGCGTCGCTGTTCTGAGAGTGGGGCAACTGCTTGGTCAAAATATCAAAATACTTTAATTCAAATTTAATGCAAATAGTTGGTTCTATAAACAAATTAACTGGCGGAGTTCTGGCTGAGCGCAGAAATCATCGTGGATATTTGCGGCTCAAGACGGAAAAACTATATGATTAATAACAATATTAATATGTACTGGTCAGTGATTTTAAAATCCACTGGCGGAGCTTTCGCGCTGGTCCGCTGGTGATTCCTGCGCTCGCTCCGCTGGCGGATCTCCTGTACGCTCGCTCTGCTGGCGGATCTCCTGCGGCTCGCTCCGCTAGAGGATCTCCTGCGCTCGCTCCGTTGGTGGATAATGCGCTCGTCCGGCTGCCGGAGCTTCTGCGATCGCTATATGGCGGCATCTGCTTGGTCAAAATACAAATACCGTATATTCAATTTGTTTCCAATGTAAATATTTGGTTGTAATAAACAAATTAACTGGTGCAGCTTTGAGCGTGTTCATCTGGTGGATTCGTCTGAGCGTTGTCCGCGGTGGATGTCTGCGCTCGTTTACGATGGCGGAGCGCTGCGCCTCGAGCGCAGAAAAATCATCGGTGGACTATCTCGCTCAAGCACGGAAAACTATATGGTATAATACAATATATAGTATTGCGTTCTATTAAAATTAAAGAATGACGGGCCCTCGACGGCACTGCTTTTAGTCTGAATTTTATCTCAAATCTAGTAAAAAAGGTCCAGAAATTTGTTTCCAACGCTATGGAACTAAATTGAGTAATTTGGGGGATAATTCTATCTTTAATTACCTGATAAGTTGTCTTTCCAATACTTGGACATTCACGTTTTTGGAAGTAGTCCTATCTTACACAAAAAACCTTGAAAGTGAGTTTTGAATAGATACACGTGCGTAGAATCATGTGCGTAAAGGTAGAATACATCCGACTATCACAGGGGCCAACCAGCCCGGCTGGGCAGGCCGGCGACTCCCATCAACCAAGAACCATTCTCTGGGGACCATAGAGCAGCGTATGGCAAGAAAGTCGGTGGTCCAAAAAATAGCGTATGTCGCATTAGCGAACTTGTTATGTGCTGCTTCAACTTCTCAGATTTTTTGTGTCCTTTGTTATATATATATCGTCATTCTATAGAGACTATGACGAAATATCGTAATTTAATATATATACTTGCTATTCTTAAATGTAACTCTACAATATACTTGGAGTTGGTGTTCTACAGTACAGCGTGCTTTGTCTTTCTATATAGTGTTGTAATGCAAAAGATTGTCACATAGGAATACTAAACTTTAGTCTCTCGACTCTTTGTAGTATTGTTAAGATTTTGCATTCTCCGCTGACTTACTTCTCCTTAATTCGAGATAAAGGAGAGGGGACGCTGGTTTCACCATGTGGCCGCCGTATCGTGACTCAATATACTCGGTTAATCCATCGTAGGGAGTAACTCCAATCAAATTACTCGGAGCTGTTTGATCATCCCTGTCTTGGGATGCAATGATGGAAATGAAAAGAATTTAAAATGTATCCGGTCCTCAGTTCTAGAGAAAAAACTTGTGGTTAATAAAAGTGATTTTGAAAACTAACTTCCCTGGACATATTTGAGGGTGTGATAGGTACTCGGAAAAGGGCAGGGGAAAGACGTGTACTTAACGTTCCCCTAAAAGGTTGATTCACATGCTGAACTGTAATAAATGCATTAGCATGCAGCTAGCAATTCCACCACGTTTCTAAACACTGGTTTATGCAGTGAAAAGTGAGAGTATTATGCTGCCTCAGAACTTCTATGCGGGCATTGTGCTGCAATTCCCCAAAAAGAATTAAATAAACAGAATGATAAAGAATACAATTTCTTCATTTCCATCTCCTTCCTCTCTTCTTCCTCTCCCTGTTTTTTTTTTACAAGGCGGCTTGTTGCCTATATTATTACGCTGACCTTCAGGAAATAGTCCACAATCATTTTGCTTCAACCGAGGCGGCAGCCGGCCAAGCGCACATGCCTACAGCCACTAAGGATTGTTAATATCCCCATAACAGCTCTCCAATTATCGCTTGGGTCGACGAAAGCAAGGGAGGGTGGTAAAACTGTGAAAGTGCCTTGCCCAAGGGAACAACACATTGACCAAAGCGGCGGCTCGGAACCCACAACTTTGACATAGTCGGCAGTAATATCCATTGAGACAACATGTCCCTCAAAAAAAGGTTTGTCGTTTTCTTTTTACTTTGTTTGCAATAAACATTCGGAACGTTCTTGGTAGGTGTCTGCAAATCGATCCTGTGCAATTTGAGAGAATTCGTATCATAAAAAATTCTCCCTCCGGCACTTTAATATCCGGTAACTTTTTTAAAACCAATCGTTATATTTATGATTAGTTTGGTCTTAGTCTCTGTTTTGTTGTGTATCATTTACGGGTGACAAACTTTAGGAATAATTTGTTTTGATGTACAAGTTTTTGTGTTGTTTCTTGTGTTCAATTGGGATTCAGGTGGAAGGGGGAAGAAAAAACTTCTTTGTTGAATCTGATTTACCGTATCGCGAAATAAAGGTTTGAAATGAAATGAAACATCCTCTCATTATTGTTTACATTGGTTTAAATAAATACCCATTTTATTTTCAAAATATCTGCATTGTTGAAAACATAATTGAATAAATTATTTTTGATTATTTGACCATGCAGATGTCCCGCCAGTAGTAGAGTAGAGCGAGCGCATGAAAGAAGAAGGAAGCTCCGCCATCGCGGAAACCCAGCGGAGGGAGCGCAGAAGATCCACCAGGCGAAGCGAGCGCAGAAGATCCACCAGCGGATTCAGCGCAGAAGATCACCAGTGGCG
>JAMKCH010047940.1:0-19132 GCA_023653785.1 Ophioderma brevispina
AATACAAAGAAGACAAAGTAATGATGAGCACACAGACTGAACATACCAGACTATCACGTTCAGGTAGTCTTATAGAAAGGGTGGAGCAGCTATATCGTTTGGGGGTAAAAAGATCTCAATGGAAAGTGAAACAGCAGGTGAAGTATAAACAAAAGGATTCAGCTGGCTTGGGCGGGAAATTTGTGCAAGCTCACTTCATTTTCGTGATGAGGAGCTAGCGAGCTACCACTTACAACACTAAAGAAGCAGGTTTTAACCATGCATTATTTTCACTGCTCTCATATGGGGTAGAAGCATGTACCACAACCAACATGCCTGAAGAAAGCTTAGAGTTACTGAGTGCCCAGGTCAAAATTCCAGTTGGAGTCCCATTGAAATTTTTGTTTCCTTTTCCGGGAACGGAACTAACTGGTTTCCACTGTTTTTTAACTGTGTTTAACTGTCTTCTCAGTTCAACTGGTCACTACAAATCCAGTTGAAAATTGTTCCATTTTCCCGTCACGGACAATCAACTTTTTTAACTGGATTCAACTGGGATTTAAACTGGGCTCAACTGGATTTGAACTGGTTCCAGTTGAAAGACGCATTTTAGGTTTTGGGATCAAATGGAATTTTTGACTTGGAGAGGTCTGAAATAATCTGATCCAGTGTTTACAAAGAGGGCCAAACACTAGCATGAGGCAAAGAAAGAATTGCAGGATTAATTCACAGGAAATAAAACAAAGAAGTGGCCAAGGGGGAGGTATTCATATGTCAAAGACGCCTCGTATTTTATCCACCAACCGGGAGCGCGACGAAGGCGACCTCCACTATGAGCGTCAAGAGGGGGTGGTGGGACGGACTCACACACTTTGAATGATAAATAATCAAAGCCTTTGATAAAATTGAATAGATTGACAAAAACGGTAATGGACTGAAACCCCTTAACAGATCACATACCAAGGAAGAGGCAGGCCATGCAGGAGATGGAAGGATGAAATCAAGATTAACGGCAGTATTATATGAGGAAGAACGTCTCAGTGAACAGACTAAAAGCCGGAAAATCGATGAAGAGGACCAGCTCCTTCCAGCAGTGAAGAGAACAGCTACTCCAAATCGACTCACACGGATTTCCATTTGTTTCTATTTTAAATTACTCTTTAGCTAATTAAAATTTATCTGTGGCATAGCATTTGAACAGTTCCTTTCGGAAAAGGCAACCATCGTTAAAAAGTGAAGGGGCATGTTCCTTCCATTCTTCTTTCTAAGAGTTAATACTGTGTAGGAAATATGATCCCAAGCGTGCCTGAATTTCCAATGCAAGTCGCTTAAGAAGTAACAATATTAAAGTTGTGCGATTAACCGATATTGTATTGCTGCATGAAATAAGGCCTCAAAAAAAAAAAGAAACAAAATACTACCTTTTCTTACCCAGCCCTTGTAAGAGCAAATATGAAATACACACTGAGTGACAATATACAACAGTAACGAGAACCGGTGCATCCAGCGACTGTCCCTATCACTAGAACTATATGTGATTCTGGAAGTGATTCTGTTGCTGGAAAATATAAAAAAAAAATCACTGCATAAGTAATCCATCTTAGTTACGTGGTTTCTACGGCGCGCCCGTGTGTGTGTTGCACTAACCATACTTTTATTTACGGCACAAGAGAAAGGTACCATCAATACATTACTCCCTAATAATTACTAAAATATAAATAAATATTACATATCATTGGAACTTTTTTAATTCAAAACTGTCGGTTAGCGAAGGCTCAGAATTTTTTGAATCCAAATTGGTTAAAGATGAGTTTTAAAAGCTTTTGCGGGAAATAAAATTACAGCTAATTAGAAGACAAAAATAAACAAAAACGGGAACTGTTGGGGGCGCACAAAAAAAGAAAAAGGAGGGCTGTTTTTCAATCATCTCACTGGCATAATGACGGTTCGGCCTTTAGGGTATTATAATCATCTAAAATTCGAACATTCCATCGCACATCCCCGCTTCTTTCATTTGTTGGCAACATGGCAACATGACTGCTCTCATCGTATCTACCCAGTACTATGTTAACCATGGACCTAGTAGAAAGAAGGAGCTGGGACCCAGGTTAAACATCATCGTTTCGCATACTAATACACCCCGCACTACAGAAAAAAATTGCCACCCTTTGGTAGTTAGTATGGACCCTCTACATCAATATTACTAGGTAGTAGTACTCTCAAAGTGTGTAATCACTTTTTAATAGTGCCATTTAAGTTTAACACCGTTCAAATTTTTAACAATGTATGCTCCAAGCAATGTTTGAAATTTGTCATATTGTACCGTCAGGTCTAAGGATTCCAACAGGTATAGTTTGTAACCAATCTATGGACCATTGCTTTAGTTATAGGGTAAAATGGCTAAAAATGGTAAAATAGGGTCATTTCTATTTGTACAGGAGTCAAAATCGAAGTTGCTCCATCTTGGTAAAAAATGAATAAAGTTTTTCATCTAGCTTAATGTGTCCAAAATAAGAATAGTTGGTGCCATCTGCAATACATCGTTACCATGTTATGGAACAAATAGGTCATAGGTCAACAAAAAAATTGGTGTTGACCTTCTTTGATCTTTATCTCCGTAAGTAAGCATTTAATACTAATAACAGCTATACTTTTTTAATAGGTCCTCTTACTCACAGCAATATTTGCAAGTATGAAAATATAAATCAGAAAATTTTCATTTGACCCTAACAAAATTGATATTGACTTTTGTTACCATTTTTGGTCATTTTTACCATAACTCCAAAACCAAGGTCGGTGGTACAAATCATACATTTTTGAATCCTTACGACGAGTCTGACAATATACAACATTTTCACATGATTTGGAGCATTTTTAAAAATTGACCCCTGTGTAAACGTAAATTGACCCCTATTGAAAAGTGATACCACAATTTGAGAGTGCTACCTACCTGGCCTTGATGTAGAGGGGCCATACTAACTACTCCAAAGGTGTTAAAAACTTTTCATGTAGTGGGAGGTAAAGGAATTCCTTACCGAACTGAGGAGATTTCCAAAATAGCGCCCCCAATTTTTCTCGAAACCTAGGTTTTACTTTTGGAATGCTTTACACTGTATTGATCCACCGAAGTAAATCAGAAGCCGAATACGAGCCGTCTTTATGTATCAGATGACGATTTATAGTTTCTGTCTGTCTGTCGTGCACGAGAGAGTCACAGCATGTGTCTATGGGGACAATCACGATAGCAGGCAAGTTCAAACCAGGTTTGCGGTTTTCTTTTGGCACCTGTTTGTCCAATAAACTTCCAAACGTTCTCGGTAGGTGGTCTACACCGACCAGTGAAATTTGAGAGAAATTCGTCATCCTACAAAAATCTCCTCCTGTCACTTAAATAGTGCCCCTATGATATTCTGCGTCCTGCTTAGAATAAAGGACCTACACGCGAAAAGCCAAAAATTACCTAAACCAATTACCAATTCATCTCGACAAAATCCAGGCAACCCGATCTCTTTTGTTGTGCATACACCACGACGGCCTGTGATCTTATCTCTTTGCCGCGATCGGATGCAGTACCAAGCGGTGTAAACTTCACAAAACTTTGTAGTGTTCACCGGATATTGTGACACCCGTTCTGTAGGGATCTTTGGAACACGTGTAGTACACTCAGTTTCCCATGGTTTTTATATTGAAATTTGATGGCCCACACCCAATAGATGAGACCTTCCTTCAGAAATGCCAAAAACTTGCATCAAAATCCATTGTTTCTTTTAATAGCTACGACTACAGAAATATGCTGGCTTTTGGTGATATTGTGACCCGTAATTGTTACATCTTGTGAAAATGATTTGCAAAGTTGCGAAACCGTTTCCGACTTGTGTATGAAAGTTCAGTTACCTTGTTACAAAATGTAATGTCCTGAATTTGTGCCCACACGTGCCCTTTCAATGTAATTATAGTATTTTTAAAACTTCAGTTTAATAATTAAGAATCGTTAAATAATTAGAATTGGTTTTATGAAATTTCAGGTACCTTGTAGAAAATTGTAATGCCTGAATTTGTGCCAAGTGTGCCACTTCATGTAATTTTTATGAGCTCAAATATACAAATTGTATTAGCTTTAATTTTCGGTATAGGTTAATTATTTGTTGATGTTGTTGGACTACTTGTTAGCCGAAGGCGTGTTGGTAATCATGAATGATGGTTAATATGAGATATCCTGGCCGAAATCTTGCTCCGTTGCATTTTTACGCGCGCGTGTGTGTGTTGCACTAAAAATACTTTTGATTTTACGGCACAAGAGAAAGGTACCACAATAAAATTACTCCTAATAACTAAAATATAATAAAATATTAAATATCATTGAACTTTAATTCAAAACGTTATCGTTTAGCGAAGCTCAGAAAGTTTTTTAATCAACAAATTGTAAGATGAGTTTTTAAAAGCTCATTAGCGGAAATAAAAATTACAGCTCAATTAGAAACAAAGAAATAAACGGGAAACTGTTGGGCTCACCCAATGTTTCCATAATCTCACGGCGCATAATGACGGGTTCGGCATTTAGGATATAAACTGCTAAATTCGAACCTGCCATCGCACACCTGCTTCCATTGTTGGCAACATGGCAAACATGACTGCGCTCCCTCAATCGTATCTAACCCAGTACAATGTGAAACCCATGGACCTAGTAGATAGAGGATGTGAGCTGGACGCCAGTTCAAACTCTCGTTTAACCCTACCCTCACTACAGGAACAAAAATTGACACTTTGGTAGTTAGTATGGACCCTCTACATCATGCTAGGTAGGTAGTACCCTCAAATTGTGGTATCACTTTTTGAATAGGGCCAATTTAGTTTACACAGGGGTCAGATTTTTAAATGCTTCCAATCATGTTGAATGTATGTCTATGTCCGTCTAGTCAGAAGGATTCCCCCAAATGTTATAGTTTTGTAACCATCTATGACCATTGCTCTTAGTTATAGGGTAAAATGGCTAAAACTGGTTAAATAAGGGTCAATTTCTCTTTGTACAAAGTAGTCAAAATCCAAAAGTTGTCCATCTTTCTTGGTAAAATTGAAGAATGAAGTGTTTCATCTAGCTAATGTGTCAAAATAAGAATAGTCTTGTACCACTGCAATACATAGTTACCATGTTATGGGACCAATATGTCATAGGGCAACATAATACAATGGTGTTGACCTTCTTTGACTTTATCCCGTAAGTAAGCATTAACATAATAAAAGCTATACTTTTTAATAGTAGTCCCCTCTTACCCTCAGGCAATAATTTTTCCAGTATTAAATATATCAGATTAAAATTTTCATGTTGACCCCTATACAAATTGCGATTGACGTTTTGTTACCATTTTTTGTCATTTTTACGATATAACATCCAAAACCAATGGTCGTAGTGGTACAAACTTACATTTTTGGAATCCTTAGACTAGATGGACAATAGACATACTTTCAACATGATTGAGCATTTTAAAAATTGATACCCTGTGGACCTTAAATTGACCCCTAATTGAAAAAGTGATACCACAATTTTTTTTTTAATTTTTGCATATTTTTTGATGTAGAGGGTCCATACTAACTACCAAGGTGTTTAAACCTTTTCTGTATTAGTGGGAGGTAAAGGAACCCTTAAAGAGACATGAGGAGATTCCAAAAGAAGCGCCCCCATTTTTCTCGAACCTAGGTTTGTTACATATTTGGAATGCTTACCAATGGCTTAGATCACACCTGAAGTAAATAAGCCGAAGTACGCCGTCTTTATGTACTAAGATGACGATTTAGTAGTTTCCTGTCGTGCACGGAGAGCCAACGCATGGTTTTCTATGGGTAACAATTACGATAGCAGGCAAGTTAAAACAAGGTTTGCGTTTCTTTTGCACATGTTTGTCAATAAACCTTCCAAACTTTCTCGGTAGTGGTCTAACACCGATCCAGTGAAATTTGAGAGAAATTCGTATCCTAAAAAATCTCCTCCTGTCATTTAAATAGGGGCCCCCTATGATATTCTGCTCCCTGCTCTAATAAGAGGACCTACAACGCTAAACCAAAATTACCTAAACTCAATTACCCATTCATCTCGACAAAATCCAGGCACCCGATGCCTTTTGTTGTGGGGCATACAACCACTACGGGCCTGTGATCTTATCTCTTTACCGTGATCGATGCAGTAACATCGGGGTAAACTGTCCACAAACTTTTGTACTTTCACCGGATATTGTGACCCTGGGCTGTAGGGGTCTTGGGACATCGCGTAGTACACTCACTCCATGGTTTTATTGAAATGATGCCACCCAATAGAGGAGACATCGTCAGAAAATGCCAACAATGCATCAAAATCCTTGTTTCTTGTAGAGCTACGACTACAGAAAATATGCTGGCATTTGGGTGATATTTGTGACCCGTATAGTTAACACATCTTGTGAAATGATTTGAAATGTTGCGACCGTTTTTCCGACTTAGGTGTATTAAAGTTCAGTGTACCTTGTTTACAAAAATGTAATGTCTGAATTTGGTGCCCAAACTTGCCCCTTCATTAATTATAGTATTTTTAACTTCCTGTCATATTAAGAAGGTCGGTTAAATAGTAAGATTGGTTTTATGAATGTCAGTGTACCTTTACAAAATGTAATGTCCAATTGGTGCCCAAGTGTGCCCTTCATGTAATTTTAGCTCAAAATTTACAATTGTAGTAGCTTAATTTTGTTTAGGTTTAACTTTGTTGATGTTGTGGCTACTGGTAGCCGAAGCGTGTTTGGTTATATGGTGATGGTTAATCGAGATTCTGGCCCGAAATCTTGCTCCAGTAGCATAATTTTCAAATCAAACTCGTCTCACCTAGTGCTATTCAGGTAATGTTGCGCTTAATATTCTGTATAAAGTATTTATTTTAAAGTATTACAACCGAACGCTTTCTGTCGCTTGGATTCGATTTCGTGCGTGCGTTTTGTAGGCATCGCTTGTAATCCAAAGTCGTGGGATCAATTCCCACTGTTGGCACAAAATTGATTTTATTTATTTATATTAGAGTTTTAGAGATTGCAATGAACACACTTCCGAGTTGCGAGCGAAAATAGCAAATCGTGTTTTCTGCCTTATGAATAAATTCACCCCCCCCCCCCACTACAGAAAAAGGTTTAACCTTTGGTAGTTGTATGGACCCTCTACAGCATGCTTGATAGGTAGTACTCTCAATTGTGGTATCACTTTTTCAATAGGGGTCATTTAGTTTAACACATGGGATCAATTTTTTAAAATGCTCCCAATCATGTTGAAATGATGTCATTTGTCCGTCCATCATAAGGATCCAAAAATGTATAGTTTGTACCACCACGACCATTTGTTTTGGAGTTATATGGTAAAAATACAAAATGGTAAGAAAGGATCACTCTCATTTGTACATGGTCAACATGTAAGAAGATGCATTTAACAAAAATTGGATGTATTTTTTGGTGTCAAATAAATTATATTATGTATCGATGATGATCAACCTCTAATTGAGTGCACCTTCATCCAATACAGGTAAAAGAGACTAAATTGTTGTTGAAAAAAATATTTTTGGGTCATTTTTTCTTGATTTATTCGTTTTGCAAAAAATGTTGTTTTGATGATATATTGATTGAAATTTCAGTTGCATTGTATAATTGGCAAGACAAAATTCTTCTGACGAAAATAAAAAGCCATTTTTTTCAATGGAAAATGAATTATACAGTGAAAATGAAATTATTCATATACAAAACTTTATTTTTTTACAGCAAATCTCCTCGAAATGGTGTATTTTGCCCAAAAAGACTTATTTGAACAAACCACTGATGTGTTTTTGGTGTCAAATGGAATATTATTGATGATAATCTAATTTAATTATTGCATGTGAATCCAATTTAGATGAAAAACGGGTTAAATTTGCGAAAATCCCATTTCTACTATACTACTATCATTTTTATTTTAATGGATTTTGTCATCGTGAAATTGATATTATTTGATGGATGATCAATCAATTTAGTGCACTGAACCATAAACAAGGTATCGGTTTAATTTGAGGAGAAATCCTATTTTAATCATTTATTTACTTTCTTGTTTTTCGTTTTGTTGGGGATTACTAATTATGATGAAATTTCATTTGTCATTTAAATCTAAATAATTACGGGTTGTACGATGAAAAAAAATCTTTGTGTGAAATTAATGCATAGGGGAAGTACTGTTTAAATGGAATATTCCAACCATGAAAGTGTGGACTTAACACTTAAGTGACCAAGGGTTTTTTCACTCCCGTTGGTGCCCAATTGGGGGGGGGGGGGGTTCCATGGGACCCCACACTAAGAACCCACTTTTTCCCGAATGAATTTTTTGCACGACATTTATCGCACATGTGAAGGGTCATAAGGCAAATACCCCAAATCAGCATAAAAAATGAAATTTGTTATTCGGCGGCAATTAGGGCATGGCAAACATTGTTTTCAAACTAATGCGAAAATTGGACAAAAATACGGAAATTTCAAATGATCCTTGCAACTTACATCAAAACCTTTTTGAAAACTTATTTTAATTGTTTGATATCTTTCTGAAGACACCAATTACTATATATTTAACAGAAAACCTTCAGTTTTAGGGAGCCTGTATTTTTAAAACGGTGTTGCAAATACACGTCTATTTTCCCATAGGTTTGTACAGTAACGGTTTCTCAACGCCACACGAATCGTTTGTTTTCAGAACATAGAGGATTAATTATTTTTATGTTACTATATTGTTTTACTTACATGGATATGTGAACATATAGCAGCCAAAAAATAGCTTTGTTTCTTTGATAATTAAAATATTCTCAGATGACTTTCCGTTAGTGCCCAAGGGGGGTCTATGGGACCCCCACTACTAACCTCATTAACGGCTTGGCCGATTTTTTGTAATATTTTTGGTATGACAACAACAGAACGACTTTCTGTCGGCTTGGATTTCGTGGCGTGCGTTTGTTGGCGCTCGTCTTGTAATCCATAGGTTCGTGGGATCAATTCCGCCACTGTTTTGGCACAAAATTTGATTTGATTATTATTTTTATATTAGAGTTTAGAGAGTGCAATGGAACATTCGGAAAGTGGCGAGCGAACTAAGAAACCGGTTTAACTGCCTTATGAAATAATTCAAATTCACCCCCCCCCCCCCCCCCCCACTACATAAAAGGTTTTACACAGTTGGTAGTTAGTATGGACCCTCTACATCAATGCTTGGTAGGTAGTACTCTCAATTGTGGTATCACTTTTCATACAATAGGGGGTCAATTTAAGTTTACACAAATACAGGGACAAATTTTTAAAATGCTCCAATCATGTGAAATGTATGTCAATATTGTGGTCCGTCTAGTCATAAGGATTCTCAAAATGTAATAGTTTGTACCACCTAAACGGACCATTGGGTTGGAGTTAATGGTAAAAATGACACAAATGGTAAGAAAGGTCAATCTCAATTTGTACAGGGGTCACATGTAAGAAGATGCATTAACAAATCATTGATGTATTTTTGTGTCAAATTAAATTATATTATTATCGATGATGGATCAACCTCTAATTGATTGCACATGCATCACAATACAGTAGAAGAGACTAACTGTTTGTTGAAAAATATTTTGGTTCATTTTTATTGATTTTCGGTTTCAAATGTGGGTTGATTGATATTATTGTTGAAATTTAAGTTTGCCATGTAATTGCAAGAAGAAATATTCTGACGAAAATAAAAAGCCTTTTCTTTCAATGGAAAAGGGAAAGTTTAGAAGTTGAAAAAAAAAATGATTTTATACAAACACCTTTAGGTTTTTACAACAAAAGTCCTCGAAATGTGTATTTTGATTTTGGCCTCATAAAAGACTTATGACAAGGACAGCCCCTGTGTGTTTTTGGTGTCAAATGAAAAGGTATGATTAATGATAATCTAATTGTAATTGAGTGGCATGTGAATCAACAATTTCGATGAAAAACTGGTTAAATTTGCTGAAAATCCATTTCAATCTATTCATCATTGTTATGGATTTGTCAATCGTGACATTGATATTATGGATGGATGATCAATGCTAATTAGTGCACATAACCATAAACATAGTAAGTCGGTTACTTTGATGAGAAATCCTATTTTTACTAATCAGTTTATTGACCTTCTTGTTTTGCTTTTGTTGGGGATTACTATTATTGATGAAAGTTGCATTGTCATTTAAAATCTAAATGAATTCTGGTGTACGAGTGGAAAAACAAATCTTTGTGTGAAATTAATGCATAGGTAAGTACTGTTTAAATGGAATCGCCCAACCCATGAAAAGTTTTGGACATTACTCTATTGATACCAAGGGGGTTCTCAACTCTCACTCCCGTGGTGCCCATGGGGGGGGGGGGGGGGGGGGTTCCATGGGACCCCACACTAAGGAAACCACTTTTTCCTTCCCGAAGGAATTTTTTGCACGAAATTTATACCACAGTGAAGGGTCATAAGGCAACTACCCCAAATCAGCAGAAAAAATGAAATTTGTTATTCGGGCTGCCAATTTATGCGCATGCAAAACTTTGTTTCAAACATCGAAATTGGACAAAAAGACGGAATTTTCAAATAAGCCTTGCACTTACATCAAACTTTTGAAAAATTATTGGTTATTTTATGTTGATATCTATTTCATAGAAGACCCAAATTACATCTATTTTAACACAAAACCTGCAAATTTAGGGATCCTGTATTTTTAACAAGGTGTTGCAAAATACACGTCATTTTCTCCATGAGTTTGTACAGTAACGGTTTAACAACATCCACGACGAAATCGTTTGGTTTCAGACATAGATGATTATTATTTTTTAATTTATCTAATAATTGTTTACTTACATGTATATGTGAACATATATCAGCAAAATAGCTTTGGTTCTTTGATAATTAACAATATTCTCAGATGACTTCCGTTAGTGCCCAAGGGGGGTCTCTGGGGACCCCACTAATTCACTCATTAACGGCTGGCCGATTTTATTTTTGGTATAAAAGAAGCGCATTTAATTAAAAGTCAGACATTACAAAATTTTCGCGCAAAAATCCCACGCGTAAAGCTGCCCACGCGAAACAAATTTTTGGGGTCTCAAGGGAACCCCCTCCCCCTGGTCACTTAAGTGTTAATTATGGTCTAAGCTGTGATCATCATAGTAAAGTATGAAATTTTTCCTAATATTGTGAAAACAATATATACTTCTTGCATCTTATCTGTTCGAAATACCATAAATGTTATTATTCATATGGAATCAAATACTGCCACATAGGCTGAGCTAATCTTCTTCTTATCCAAACACAGTAGTTCCCAAATATGCTCGAGCCAGAGACGAGTACATCGTCTGGGTGCTTCATTGAATTCAGCAAGGTCCTAGTCTGTGAATGGTTGCTCCAACAGTGAGCAGATCAAGAGATTGTCTGTGTGCTGCTTCCAGGTAGCCCTTCTGCAAGGAACCTTAGATCGGCCAATTCTGATGTCCGGTTCTCAAACTATTGAGACATCGCCATTTAGAGCCCAGAGTATTCATCTCCAGGTAGGGGTGTCATTTACACCACTAAATCCTGGTCCCCATTCGTTCCTGTACAAAATGGCCGAGATGACAACGTCTTTTTCTTCTCCTCCTATGGACATCTCCGACCTTAAACTACATTCTGCTTTGAAAGGTCATCATATCTCCCTACCAATCAATCATGAAATTGTACCGAAATTCATTCCCTTCCATGCAATGGGCGATGGAAACTCAGATCCATATATGTGAATTCCTTTCTTTTGACACCAACAATATATCAATGGCTTGTCAAATGAACCAAATACCATTTTGATAATTTGTAGAAATAAGGGTTTTTTAGCAAAAAGCGCACTTCCACCTTAAATTTCAACTTTTTCATGAAACGGTTATTTTTTTATTCAGAAGAAGATTGCTTCTTACAATCTTACAATTTAATATTCCCATCAAAAATGTAACATATCCACGACATTGAAAAACGATAAATACATAAAATGATTTTAAAAAATGACTTTTCCTAAATTTAGCTTTTTGACCTATCTAGTGATGCATGTTCACTCAATTAGAGGTTTGATCATCATCATCAATAATAATTCCTTTAACACCAAAATGCATCAATGGTTTGTTAAATGGCATACGTATAGGGGCAAAATAAACATTTTGGAGATTTCTTGAGTAAGAATACAGTTTTTGGTGCAATACAATTTCCACCTTAAATTTCTCTTCATCCATTAGAGAAATGGCTTTATATATATTCAGAAGAATATTTCTCCTCTTCTATATTTCTACAATTCCATGACATTTGAAAAACAAGAAATCCATAAAATTGATTAAGATGTCAGGCTGAGGGCTAGAAATGCGCTCAGCACATCAGCGAAACCACAATACCAGAACAGATTTATTGCCAAGAATCGCGATTTTAGAGCAGGGTGGAAACCGGACTACCCGAAGAAACAGGCGGAACGAGTACGCGGATCGGAAACGCAAATTCACAAAAGCCTCCGAAACGCCCCTACTGGGATCGAACACGATCCCATTCTCGTTGGTGAAAGGCAGGGAAGATACGCTGCGCCGAACCCGTTCCCGTAATCAGCACCATGGTAAGAAAGGTGAAGTATGAGGGACTTTGACTAACATATTTAGGAATGTCATTCTTTTTGGTTCGTCGAATTTACTGTAACATGTAACCTACCTATCAGAACACTAAGACCGAAGGCCGTAATGCCCTGGATTAATATCGATGTACTTAACCGTGTATTACAATGCGTGGAAATGTTTTGTGTCATATTTTCCGAAATATAGATGTAGGACCTTAAAGGTGCCAACGAGAGATTTCAAACACAGCGGTCCCGAAAAAATGTGAAAATTCTAATTTTGGCACTGGTGTACAGCTTTATATAAAAAATCTCCATCTGTAAGGGATTAAGCTGAGAACTCTTTCTTTGGTACAAAATTGTGAAATTTCTATTTCGTATAGGAGCAAATACGAAATTCAGCCTATGTTTCTGATTGAAGTATAAGCATACAAATCATCACCTTTTGTTTTCATTTTAAGTTATTTCTGTAACCAAATAAAAGGTAGGGAATCTATTGAGCGTCTAATCTATAGAAAGCATACATTATCTCAGAAAATATGGAAGACTTGAAATCTCTCGTGCACCTTTAAGGTGATTTGTGATTCTAACACTTTGTTTTTATTTGGTTCACTAGATGACCTTCAGAAAATCTCCAAATTCAGTTAGATTTCGATTTTGCGTTTTGATGTAGGAGTTAAATTACTTGCATCTCAATAAGGACCACTGTGCTGTAATTTCTGTCCGTTTATGGACAAAAAAAAAACAAAAGGCGCGTATAGAGACGATCGAACCTGTACATCTAGACAATATAACAATGGCTCGGCATACCGGAACCGGTTGTTGAATATCTTTAGCTCATGGTTTGCTGACGTCTATACACAGGGCGGCGCAGGGGATGGGCAGGGGAGGGGCGGCCGGCCCCTGAGGAGTTTCAAAAATAGGAAAACGCAGGGGTTGTACGCAATAAATTGCGCAAAAATTAGGGTTTTTTAACCAAAATGAGTTGATTTGTACTGTTTCGCCCCCCCCCCCATGATGTTTCGCATCTAATATGATTTTACCTGGCGCTCGCCCTGGTCTATACATATCCATTAGTCACTGATCTTGGAAAAACCAAGGGGTGACAGTGGACGTTTTTTCATTTTCAAGAAAATGTGCCAGTTTGATGTGCGGAACAGACAGTTATATCATTTTAATAATTTATTATGAATTTACAATTTCGGCCAAAATCTAATAGGAGCGATCCACCCGATCTCAAGAGCCGCACACTTTTAAATTGCTGTCGCCGTCGCGGATTACACTTGGTTTTCCCCTACCCCATTAAGGGCACTACGAAATTTGGTATACAGTTGTAGGCCGTGATACGTTTGCGATTTAACCATCTTTTCGTGCTACAACACTGGGGATTACTTACTACTTCCTTCACTAAAAATTTAAAAAATATGTTATGTAAACAGGAAAAGCTTTATCCCCAAATGAAAAGAGTGCACATATTGGAAAAATTGAATAAAAATTTGTCAACTTCAATTACGTCCAGAATATCAAGTGCCCAATATTACACGTAACTCAAGCGAACAAAGAGCTTTGATTCAACATCAACCTAAAAAAACACTTCGGATCTTGTTCTCATCAGGGTATGCAAGTACATGTTAATGCCCACACTTCCCGTATCGAGCTCTAGCATTGTTCATAACATAAAGGCAACATACTTAACCTCGCTCATGAGTTTAAAAATGGAGGTAGCTGTAATGCCATTGCCTTTCTTGGTAAATTGAAGAGGAAAGGGTTTTAAAGACAATAAGTTGCGGATTTAGGTTAGGCACAAATTAGGTCATACCCTGCAAGGTTTTCTATCATGAATTTTTTCCCTTTACATTTTCTTTTCGAAAACAAATTATTAATCATATGGTCAAAAGTTAATTGAACACACAGAGATCTCAGATTTTTATCGCGATCGAGGAAAGAACTTAGCCAATTCGGCAAGGACATAACACTCGAAATTGTTAAAACTGCATGCCACAAGTAACAATGGACCAGATGTAAAAGAATGTGAAGTGTGTTCGGGACAGTGAGAACAGCCGTTACGCTGGCATGCTTTATTTTCTTTTTCACATGAAAACAATGGTGCGCTGACCTCTCCAGTTGGTTAGAAAACGGTTGAAACAACTTCGTTTTTTGGGGCTCGTAATACGTTGTTTCATTTTAAAAATATTGCAGAATGTTTATAAAAGTCTACTTCATACCCCAGATGGTATAATTATAATTACTGATATTTTTGGGGTTGAAAAACAAGGATGAAAGTGAAAAAACTCGTGTTTAATAATAAGGTGGTCTTGACAAATTCAGAAGCCCCACTCATTTAAGTTGACCAAACCATAAGGGGAATTCTTATCTGTCAAAAATCTGATGCACGTGTAAGCTGTATCTGTGTGGAGAAAGCGAAGACACGGTTAGTCATAGATTGCCGTTTGAACATGAATCCCCTATACTTTAACATGGTGAAAAACATCACTTGATTGCACCGTTTCGTGTGGGGATCAAACAACAGAGCAAGGACGCGTGTCTTTTGGTTGGTGCCAAGCCATGGCCTTCTGACCTCGTAACAACAATTTCTACGGTTATCACTTGTGTCACTGTGACCTCAGGACTGACGGGCGCCGATGTTGAATTTATCATTAGCTCCATTGTCGCTTGAGACTGTTGAGGTTATGTCTCTCCATTGGTCACTGATATTCGATAACTATATTGAGTTGACCATTTTATTTTCATGTTTCTAAATAATGTACACGCTTTTATGTTGGGGACCCGGATTTTCCTGGTTAAAATCATTTGCTTTAATTTAGTGAGGAAATAAGGAATCCAGGTCTGGAGCACGAATAGATTTAATTAAAAGGCCAATATGTATCATTTTTTGTTTTTAACCACGTACCTATGGTTATTGGTCTACGTCTATAGTCTAATTAGTTAAAGGTGGTTGTTCGATTATGTGGATTGTGTTCCTACTTGATCTGAGAACCTGGCTTGCACATACACCCCATCAAGTACCGTGGGGGAAAACAAACTTGCGGGTGCTGGTAGACGCAATAAATGCTGTTGCAAAGCCCTATTCAAATCTGTGCTAATATTGTGGTTAACCACTAAACGTGGTTTTTGTTTATATCTTGGAATGAAATGGATTGAGGGCTAAAATTTCAGGACGACAATGAGAAAAATACGGCCTTTCATCTGATATCAAAATCGACAATAATCCGGGTAAATCGGGGGGGGGGGAAAAGGACGCTCGGAACACCGCAACTTTAAGTACAACTACAAACACAAAGAGCGTCGATGAAGATTCGTCGGACCCAAACTAACCTCCTTGATAACATCATCCACGCGGCGCAAATCTTTTCCCATTGAAAAATGTGTTCGGACGTATCTACAGTCCACTGTTCTGCTAAGGCTCAAGGTTCAAACAGATGATACAGAAATGATAACTTTGGTCGGTAAGTCGGGGACTAGCGGGATAACGAATGCTTCTTTAAAGAGACTTGAGGGACATTCCAGAAAAAAAAACGAAGCGCCCCAATTTTTTCGAACACCCCCCGCCCAGGTTTTTTGAATTTGGAATGTTTACCCAGTGCATTAGATCACAACTAAAGCGAATAAGACAAAATACGCCTTCTTTATGTAATAAGTGACGATTTAGTAATTCTGTCGTTACGACAGAAATGCAAAGCATGGTTTTCTATGGGGACGGATTACGATAGCAGGCAAGTTCAAAAACAAGGTCTCGCGGTTTTCTTTTGTATGGTTGTTAAATAAAACCTTCCAAACGTCTGGTGGTGGTCTACAACCGACCTTAGTGCAATTTGAGAGAATTTCGATCCTAAAAAAATCTCCTCCTGTCACGAAGTATATTTAGAAGTTTTGATGCAAAGAATCTGAAAATAATGGCAAGGAGGTTTTCTAATCGTTTCTCCCACTTTAGACTCAAACTGGATTTATTCCGAGAAATCGTAAAGATACGTACTAAATGTACCTGATATCTATATTCATATATGGACATAAACATCCTAATAATTGAGATCTATACCTGATAAACTAGTCCTTCCGGCTGGAGTGGGGTGTTATTCACCCTGGTGCATAAATCGCTAAAGCGTCTGTGCATTTACCTCCATCCTTTATGGTCAATTTGATGAAAAAGAATGAGACTACCTTGCCCATGTATTACAGGGAGTAGGGGTATCAGTCCAGTCAGTAGTGGGAAAGAGAAACCCCACTCCTTTCTTTTGTACAGTAAAATTGCAAGAAATACTAGTAATGTTTGTCCTGGTTCTTATTTCTTTTAAATGGAATCATATTAGGATTGGCTTCACAATGGCACCCATGTTTTCAATTTTTACAAATTGACTGACATCATATGAAGGTAAGTGTGTTTGGTACTTTTTGATGTATTTTTATAGAAGATGGTGCGTAGCTATACAATCATCCAAAGCAGCACAGATCACGGCAATGAAATGCAGAAGGGGTGGAAACCTCCACCCCACAAATCCTGCGCGAACAGACTTTGAAGATTAAAGAAATTGACTTGTTGATTTCTTTAAAAAATTTCACCAATTCACATTTAAGTTCATCAAAGTGAAGTTATATCACAAACAGCTTATTATAATATTGACTTTTATCTATACAAAAGCCCTTCAAGAAGATCTTCATCAGCTCAAAAATGGTATTACAAGTGGAAAATGGTTTCAATGCAAGAAGTGTTTTTTTTTTTTTTTTTTTTTTTTTTTTTTTTTTTTTTACTATGGGTTTCATTCAAAGAGAGACCCTCCAGCAGGATCCATCATATTCTGTAACCAGACTACTTCAGCAGTTGGGGGGGGGGGACATACAACCATATTAGTAGTACACCTTGATCAAACACCTGAACTGGGGCTATTCACATTCAAAAAAATCACAGCCAAGGCCAACAGATTATTGGGATTCCTCAAGAGAAACCTGTGGTCTGCAGCAGAGAGATAGTAACAGCCTACCAAACTCATGTGCGTCCTGTGGTAGAATACGCAAGTAGCGTATGGGATCCGTACCTCACCAAGGATGGACGGGGCCACGGATGTAACAAAATAGAGGTATCCAACGACGTGCTGTGCAAGATTATGTTACTAACAAAATATGCAGAGACACCAGCGTCACTGCGCTTCTGGATGAACTCCAGTGGGAAACATTGCAAGCAAGAAGAGAAAAAACCGGACTTGTAATGATGTTCAGGTTCATAACCACTTGTGGAAATAGACATGTCCAAATATGTGACTACTGCCAGCTGCAACACAACTCGCCAACAGCCACTCGCATAAAACTCCAAAGAACAGTTACCAGAAAGACCCCAACTTTACCAGAACTCGTCCTTCTTAAGAACAGTTCCATTGTGGAACAAACTAACCGAGGATATTGCACTAGCACAAACGCGGAAATTTTAAAGCAAGACTCAACTGCTAGTTCAGTAAGTGCACCATTTCGGCATTATGTCCTATAAGCGAGCAAAACAATGGTCATAATGTTGGCGTAAATCGGACTTGAGGGACTGTTTGCCGAATAACACATGAAGAAGAAGAAGAATAAGGAGGTAAATCACATACGGGAGCTTGAGTTAAATTCACAAAATAAATCCATCGGTACCAAACTCTTAATATCGAGAACATTTGAGGACGTGTGGCATAGGAAAAAAGTGCTTATCGTTATGCGCACGGCCCTTCTTTTTAATAATCTATGAAAACCTCAATTTTGCCAAAAAACCGTTGACTATTTTGCACTCACAAAACGTATTATTATTATTATTATATTATTAAGCATGTTACAGATGAAAAACAGAGCACAATAGGGCTTAACAACCTGACGTTGTAGTCACTTGTAATTTCCCGACCTTACGTAGTCTTTCGCTCGGGTGTATGCTTATATTTTCAAAATGTACAAAGTGCTCGGCGTGAGCGTTGGATATGACCAACACTCTTTTCCACTTGGCCTAAATATAATGTTTATATGATCAGAAATGAGCCGTGCCTTTAAAAGTACCTAGAAAAGCCCAATAACAACAAACAACACCATCAGAATCAGTTGAAATATCTGATCAGGGAGGAAACGGTATTCAAAGTACATCATCGGTCCCGAGGTACAGTTTTAGAGGTCACATGAGGTTCACCAAGGTACATAAGGTCACCAACATGTGCGTCACCTACTCAAGGTCCATTGTATGCAAGTACCATGAAAATGTGCGCACATGTAGCAACAGCGCGGGAAATTTAGTTTAGGGTTTTAAACTTTTGACCACAACGCCATAGACAGGACATTACAGACAGACACACAGACAGACACACAGACAGACACACAGAAACACTACACAGCATTCGTATGCGGAAGTAGGGACGTGGTTGGACAAAATCGTAAAAGATCAGTGTCAAAAGTACACAATATTGTGTACTTTGGACACCAATCTGTGCAAGTTGTATTGTCAAAACTTACCCTATTTGTTCAACTATATGGGGTACCCTGCTGAACGCATTTTAAATTTAAGAGAGTAAA